>BQNB010130737.1:0-18892 GCA_026074375.1 Tanacetum coccineum
CTACTTTTCTTACTCAAACGTAAGTGGATATGATTTGTGGATTGAATAATATATGAGTTTGCATTATCGAGTTTAAACTCGGTAATAGTTAGGAATATCGAGTTTGTGTTTTATAAAGTTTATGCTACCGAGTTTATGTTTTATCAAAGCATTAATCATTATCATCAAAATTATTTCTTTCGCAAAACAACTTCACGTTTTCACAAACGTATTTCTACTGAATTTTGACTTTTTGACACCACCGAGTTTGACTTTTTGACCCTTCCGAGTTTGACTATTACTGAATTTCACAAACTATATAAACCATGATTCATTTTAACTTTTGTAGGAACCAAACTCGATTCTTTTTATGTTCTATTATCATTTTTCATGTGTGGTGAAAACATCAAATAATTTTGAGAAAGAAATCAAGTGTCTATAAATTCTAAGTTGTAGGTCATATATATCTATTCATAATTGTTTTAGTGGACTAAGTCATGTCCGGTTTCGGTCGTTTTCTGCAATGACCAGAATGAGGAGTGAGTGACTTAGTGTCCATTCAATTATTGAATTAGATATGTTTGTCTTCATTATTTAGTAATCATGACAAAAAGTGAAAGAACAAAATGTTTTATAAACTTGAATCTGAAAATCCAAATCTTAATTGTTTAAGTGGACTAAGTCATGTTCGGTTTCAGCCATTTTCTGCAATGAACAGAATGAGGAGTGAGTGACTTAGTGTCTATTTAATTGTAGGTTTGTGATTATATGATTCTATGTTATCATTATAAAGAAAGTTTTTGTCAAAAGATTTCTGGAAAAAGTTCTTAAAATCTGTTATTGTGTCAAAATGATACTCTTTCACAAAACAAATTTAAGAAGATTGAATGATTTCTCTTTAATTTTTAGTAAAAGAGTCTTGATTAAAATCAAAAGAGAAATCTTCATCATTCTTGAAAGAGTATCATGTCACAAAGAATTTCTGGTGAGGATATTCTAAAAACAGAAAGAGAGAGCTAAATCCATACGCGAAAAAGCAAATCAAAAGTGTGTTCGAAAAAGAATTGCCAGAACACACAAAAATGATAAATCAAAAGAATAATTCGAATAAAGCGTATGGCATGTGCTAGAAAAAGCAAGAACGAGCACATGAGAAAGAAACTGATCAAAAATATGTTCAAAAAGAATTGCCAGAACATATAAAACAGACAGAGTGGAAAAAGACAAAAATGTCAAAAGAATTATTTGTTATCTAACATCTCAATTGTATTCATTTAGTAATCATCAGCACAACAACAACATGCAGCTGATGTTCATCCAGATGAACTATGCCCTCCGAACAAGAGATATGATCTTATGTATGCTAACAAGAAAGTTGATCTCAAGCATGTGCAATGTCTGCCAGAAAGCAAAATTCTGACGAATATCATCAAGAATCATCCATTACGATTCATCATTGCAGCTTCTTCATCCGTTCCATGGATTTATATGACACAATTCTGGCATACTTTGAAGGAATACGGATCAAAGTATCGGCTTAGGTTTATGCTGGATAAGAAAGAACTCACTCTTACAATGGATGACTTCAGACAAATCTTTCATCTTCCACAAGCAACTACAAACAATCATAATTCATTCTTGCCACCACCATCATTTTCTAACATGGTTCCATCTACAGAGCAAAGTATAGGATATTACAATGAGTTTAAAGACACAATCGAATTTCAAGACTACTGGTCTTCTGCAGCCATGGCAAACGTTATGCAAAATATTCTCCAAATGCTTAACAACTCTTGTCATTGGATGGGACCAACCGCCGTTGCAGATAATGCAAATGCTGTATTGCTTTGTCAATAACATTCATGTGGATTATGCGGAGTTACTATGGGAAGGACTCTACTATTCGCTTCATCATCTAACATCTTTGATTCCATATCCAAGATTTACAAAGATCATCGTCAGTCATTATATGACTATCTTTCATGAAATCTTAAGACGTGTTCGAGACATGTATCACAACTTGCAAGATGATGATAGCATGAAGAATATTTTTAACTCAGGAAGATACAAAAACAAAGTTGGAATGCAGATACCAGCTTGGATGATCTCTGATAAAATGAAGCACACGGAGCATTATCGGATGTATGCGGAGGTGTTTGGGATAGATGTTCCTCTGACTCAGTCATAACCGACTGAGTCTACCCATGGAACGCATAGGACAACTAGCACCCCTAGGTCACCTAACCCTGATAAGGAAGTCACAAAGTCAAGTGCTCCAAGACGATCAACTATGATTCGTCTTCGTCTCCATGAAAGGAGATCCATACGTCTTACACCACCAGCTCCAGTGCCAATTGTTGACAAAGCATATGGGATGATTTTACAAGATACATTACAAGTTAGTCTTGCTGAGCATAAAAGTCGTGAGGAGCAGGAAGCAAGAGAAAATGTGGCACTGGTTGATGAGCACTTGGCATCTGAAGAAATTAAAAAGATGGTGGATGGACAAGAACATATTGTTGATGATAGTTTAATCCCTAGGAATGATGAATCCAATATTCCCGGCACTAGGATAGAGCCTCGAAGTGATAAGGAAAGTCCGGAGGTGGAGATTGCTAAAGAAAAGGAAGTGGAGATTTCTAAAGAGAAGGAGGTGGAGCTGACTAACGTTGTTATACCAGTAAATGTAAATGATGAAGATGAAGAAATAATTGATGAGGTGTATGAATTGAAGAGAAGGGAGAAAGGGAAGATTGTAGAGGAGATTAGGAATTCACCAATCCCCACACCAATTAGATCTCCTAGGATTCATACTAATCTTGTATCTTTGGATACCGAGAAACTCCAGGAATTGACGGATACTCCTCATATTACATCATCATCAAGTTTACCTCACAAAAAGTTAGCTAAAACGAATCGACTTCTATCATTGTTCAAGACAAAACCTACTCGCGTCAAACGCTACAGATAGCTTCTTAACGATTTACAAGGATGTTATGGTTACTTATTGGCACTCTACGTGGCGAGGTTCATGCCAAGAAAGTCATTCGATACACTTGTCTATTATCTTCGATGATGTGAATGGTGAGACATAACCTGATATGGTTTATAAACACATAAGGAGCAGAGTTGTGAATGCAAGTTCCTGAACAAGTTCGTAATCAAGTTCCATTGTATGTTGCAGAAGGAATATTATGAGAGAGCAAAAGCTAAAGAAGAGACGGAAAGGTTGATTGCTAAAACTATTTTGCAGGAATATGGAAATATCCAGGCTCAAATTAAGACACACATTGACAATGCAATTGCCAATGTCATTCCTTCTCAAGTCGATGCATCGTACGAAAGTTATATGTTCTTGGACAATTCCTCATGTCATCCGGCTCAATCACAAACATCCTCAGTTCCAGAACAACAATATTAACTGTATCTTGCTATGAAAGTTGATCCTCAATTTTAACAACAAGACATAGCAATATGGTTGGTTCTCCAGATGAAGTTTGAAAGAAATATAGTACTACAAACTGCATGTAAAACTCCTACCGTTCGCCCAACAGATCAGGACGATCCTCATGAGAATGCTCATCTATGGGGAGATAGTGCAAAGTGCGGTAGAAGAACATCGAGTATGAAGCATATTTGTATGGAGAGTCATCATCTTATAATAATTTCAAGAGAACAAGCTCCATCAACTTCAGAGAAATCAAGAGCAAAAGACTGAGTATTAGATTTTGGACTGACTCTTTTATGCTTCCAGATGATGATGAAATTCCATCAGAAGCAAGTATCACAAGAAATTATGAAGAATATGAATCGCTGACAATTGATGAAGCTAATGCTGAAAAGATGGCTTATGAGATGTTGAGACAGAGATTACTTCAGGAATGAGCATCAGTAATCACATTGATCAGATAAGAATTTGTTAAAGATGTGACATTGTCCTGGGAAAGTAGAAAAGAAATTCTTGTCTCTCATATCCCATGAAAGACCACACCATTAGTTCATAGCTGTCAAAAAGATCCTGAAGCTCCACATTATCTCTAATTAATCAAGACCTTTTGTATTTAAGAAAGGAAATTTCAGGACCCTGAAGAAGAAAGTCTTGTCACTTCACAAGTTTCCCATCAATAAACTTTAACGATAATGAATTGAAAGAACGACTTCCGATGGGAGAATAAGTAAGTAATGAAATTCTATCCGTTATGCCGATATGGTTGAACATTGGAAGAATCCTCATGCAAAGATCTCTACATAAGAAACAGAAAGACCTTATAAAACCAAAGGAAGGAGATTTATTAAAACTCAAAAATCATTTCAAGACACAATACATATTGGTAATTGGGTCAGTAACACAAAGTTTTTCACAGAGATTTTTTTTGCAAGAAGAGCTAATGATTGCATTGTATCAATTACCGAGCCTGATTACAAGAATCTTAACAAGAACGATATTGAGGACATACTTGTTGATTATGAATTGCCAAAGGTTACCGGATTATGCTGATACAAGATTGCTATGGTCTTTACGGTATTCCATTTAGAAGGTACAGTGACAAGGAAAGAGTGCTTACTCCAATTGGAATTTGAAAGCTAACACAAAAGGTAATCACACACCACCAACAATGACTTTCCCAGGAATTAAAGATCATGAAATGTTATCTATCATCTATGAGCCTGTGCATGGAATTATTTACAAGAATAGCAAGAAAGAGAAACGAGTGATGAGACATTTAAAGATCCATAAGTTTTGTGATGCAACGTTAAATAGAGTGTTAGAAGGTTTGAAGAGTTATAATAATGATGTCAAGTATGGATACGTACAAAAAGATCTCACCAAAGAAAATAAATACTGTTGAAGTTTGTTTGAAAGAAGAGAATGAAGAATAGATTGAAGCATTGAAGCGAGATAGAAGATGGAGATGTACGTGAATGGAAACCATTTGGATCAAGAAGAGAACGCCCTAAATATCGACCCTTAGGGAGATTGTTAGGATCATTAAAAGTGTCGATTATGTGGTTTTGTATTATTTAAGTAATTAGTGTTTCTTTTAATAATGTCAAAGTAGTTTGTAATAAGGTATAGTATGCTAAAAGAGTGAAATAGCATAATTACCAAAGTCTAGGGACTAGATGTGACAAGTTAGGAAAATAAGGAAGGGAAGCCTCCTTCCATTAACTATAAATACCCCTCTAATCTTCATTAGAGGGTGATGCACTTGTAACAAACTCTTCCAATTTTCCCTCCCTTTTATTTCATTTGAATTTCAAATACTTGTCTCTCTCTACTATTCTCTCTATGCATACATGTTCGATATGATTGATTCAAGATTAATGTGACCTAACAACTAGTATCTTATCAGTCTCATGTTAAATATATTCATATGTTTATACGATTTTAGGGACCAACAGAGTTAAATCTCTAAATTCACCAGACACTGAAACCAAAACATGAAAAAAAGAACTTTATGTTGATAAAATATAATGCCTAAAAACATTACTAATATTTTCACATCTTTACGTTTTGATAATCACAAAATATAAAAACGTTCAACGTAAAATTAAACGTAAACAAGTAATTAGTAGAAATTTTCAATTTTTTTTTATTTCCGAAATTTATCACTCTCAAGGAATGAATAAATAAATGCTTAATGCATTATGATTAATGAAATTTTAATCCACCATCACACTTTTATAAAATGTTGTAAACATTTTATAATCATTACAAAACATTTTCTACAATTAAAAGAAATGTTTTATTCAAAATAAACATTTTTCGAAATTCCAAATTTTCGGACCTAAAATGGCTAGAAAAAGTTCAGAAAATTCCACTACACAAAAGACAAAATAGGGAGCCCCTAGTCTAGGGAGGCCCCCTTAAATACACGGGTGGTCCCCTTAATTTTAAGGA
Organism: Tanacetum coccineum; assembly: GCA_026074375.1. Lineage (NCBI taxonomy): Eukaryota > Viridiplantae > Streptophyta > Magnoliopsida > Asterales > Asteraceae > Tanacetum > Tanacetum coccineum. The sequence continues at coordinate 5,882 of BQNB010130737.1, forward strand.
TACCGCCCACCTATTTTTGGGGACCGCCCATAGACTGACGCTCCTCCAGTTTGTCCTATAAATACTGGACTTTTCCTCACTATTTTCTCACCTTTTGCACTCATTCATTGTAAAACCTAAAATCTCAAAAGAGTAAAATGACCAAAAATGCCCCTAATGAAGAAAAACTCTAAAAGCATAAATAAATTCATTTAAAGTGTTTATAAATTATAGAAAATACAATTATAATGGCAATTATGAAAATTTATGTAAGTATTAAAATACCTTAGGTTATACAAAAAAATAATTAAAAATTTTTATAGTATAATAAGCCAATTAATTAATATGTATAAAAGTATACATTACAAATTAAATAAGAATAAATTAGGATAATGGCAAATTAAATATGTAAATTAGAAATAAGATTTTAGTCATTTTAAAAGCCCAATATTTTTGCCTAAAGTACTTATTATATTTCACATTAAGGCATTTTTTAAATTTAAAACTCTAAAACTAAAAACCACCGAAACCCTAAAGAACCAAAAGTGACGGCACAAGATTTTTTCCAAGCTTTGCCACGATTTTTCTTGGGATATTGAAGAGTCAAGGAGTGTGGGAAAAATAGTGGGAAATTGTTATAAAGGCTATTGTTCGATTTTGTATTGGTTTTTGGGTTTCGAATCAAGCACCGGATTCAATAAATTCATAAAATCACTAAGGAATCATCCAAATGTATTTATTACAACTCACTTTCATCCTATAAGATGAATCTATGCATAATCAAAAATGTTATGCTTTTTATTTATGATTTTAATAAATCAAATACATATTCGAAACCCTAGTTTTAGCTAGTATTGTAAACGGCATAAACATAATTTGTAAAATTGATTTAAAATTTATAAGGTAGCATCTACATTAGAACCTCAGATAAAATGTTGGTTAAATTTTTTAAGAGGGCTCAAAAGAATATTTAGATTTAATAACTTTACGATTTGTGAAATTAAAGAGAAAAGGAAGCAAATAATTGGAAAACGAATTAGGGTTAGGGTTTTATATTTTTCACCCAGGTCCAATACATGCTAATGAATGTATAAAAATTGTGTAATTATTGGGGAAAAATTCAATTAGGTTTTTTAGAGATATAGTGTTACCCGATTGCTAAATTAAAAAGTATTAGGACTTGTTTTGTGTAATTTCTGAAACTAGGGACTATTATGCATGGTTATTATATTTGTTTACCTGAGAAAAAATAAAGTTGGGTAAGAAAATGACAAATTTGATATTAGATATGAAACCTTACTATTTATAGAAACCTGCTATTTATAGAAACATGCTATTTATGGAAACTTACTATATATAGAAACCTGCTATTTTTGGAAAGTCTATTTTTAGAAAGTCTATTTTTGGAAAGTTTAATTATGGAAACTTATTAAATCAGGAAGTTATCATTTATGGAAAGTTAATTAAGGAAAGTCTATTTTTGGAAACTTACTATAATTAGAAGCTGCTATTTTTGGAAAGTACCCAATATAACAAGAATACTAATCATGAAACATTAAATCAAGAACTACTAAGTCAAGGGAATCATGCTAATTATAGAAAGTTACTAAAAATAGAAAGTTACTAAAAATAGAAAGTTACAAAAAATGGAAAGTAACCTTAATCATGAACAAGTAACTTATATAGTCCTTTAACATGTAATCGCAATTAAGCAGGAGTAGTTTCCATCTTCTTATCCATCTCTTTCCGTTTACTGCTGGACAAAAGGGGTACGGATATTCCCCGTCCTATTTCAGTAGGACTTTCCTTTCTTTTCCATGATTCAACCCCATAACTGCTATTTATTTTTGATGAAAAAATGAGTGGCCAGAATTGGTTCATTGGGTCTATGACAAATGTTGAGTCTACATTGATCTTAACTCAAGGTACGGATATTCCGTCCTTTCAGTAAGGACATTCTTTCTTTTCATGATTCATCCCCAGAACTGCTATGCTTCCCCATTTTTATGTCTTTTGCCATGATCCTTTACATGTTTGATTTCATGACTTATCCTATTGCCCGAGCTATATATACGCATGACCATGATTTACATGACTTACCACCTAGTCATGGAGACACATGAGGCACCTGTGTCACGACTCTTTCGCGTTGAGAGTGATTTCACGCGGCGTCCCTTTTCATGTTACCAGATTATATTTCATGTTTGGCCATTATTATTCAGGGGCGTATGGGTGCATCCTAGTTTACATGTTTACACGTTCATGGTGATTGGTTGGTGTGTGCTCTACATCCCATCACATTGGAGCTGATCCCTCCACCCATATTATTATAAGAGGTCACCCCTCTATTACATGTTGAGGCAGCCCCTCTATTATATGCATGTATTCACGACATTATTATTATGACATGTATGATTATATGAGCTCGTGGGCATTCCTTGTTATTATGTCTATACTATCCATGATATCTCATGACATCTTTACTTCGTATTACCATGCTTTACATGTTTATTTCCTATTCTTCATGACGCATTCTCCAGGTTTCCTCATGACACTCATGATCTTTCCGCTGCTTTATATTTACTATCCAGGATTCATACTTATTACTTACATTGTTATTATATCCGTTCACTGAGCGTTATGCTCAGCCGTATTTCTTTCTCTTTCTTATACGGCAGGTATCTAGAGGGAGATTGGGCTTGAGAGAGTGTGTGCTTAGGAAGTGACCATTTAGCTTCCTTTCTTTTTATCGCAGACACTTTGATGTGCTATACTATCTTGGACACATGTTTTAGTCCTTTAGACTTCTTTTACGTTATTCATGTTGATCTCATAATCGGGAGCCGATGTTTGATTCCGGCTTTCCACTTTGTTCTATGTTATCATTTATGACTTTATGCCTTTATTATGCTTTGATATGACACCATGATTATGACGTTTCGGCCTCCTTTCCGGAGTGGGTCGTTACAATTATGGTATCAGAGCTAAAGGTTTCGACCTGTAGGCTCTAAAACTTGACCTGTGAGGATTGGGTAGACATTAGGTTCCTTCAGAATCGACGTTTATCTTCTGTCGCGTTTTGACCTTTTAACCGTTTAATCATTAAACCCTTTTTGCAAATGTCAGATGGTGAACACTCGTACCGATGCTGAACTCGCTGCGGCCGTTCAGGCAGCCGTGGATGCCATGCTCCCACAGATTCGCGAGCAGGTTCGCGAAGAGTACCGCACTGGTGCTGTAGCTTCGGGTAGTAATCCTCCACCAGTCACTATTCATACTTGGCTTGAGCGCTTCAATAAGCAGAAACCCCGTTCGTTCGAGAAGGCAGTAGCCCCTGTTGATGCTGAGAATTGGATCTCCCATATGGAGAAGATCTTCGACGTGATGGATTGTAATGATGCTTTTAAGACCAGATTGGCTGTGTATAAGTTCGAGGGTGACGCGTTGGCTTGGTGGAAGGCCTATAAGCAGGCCAAAGGAGGAGATGCGTGGGTCCTTACTTTGACTTGGGCAGCTTTCAAAGAGCTGTTCTTTCTTCAGTTTTTCCCTCGAGCCGAGCAAGAGCGCTTGAAGAGGGAGTACCATTCCATCCGCCAAAGGGCGAGTGAAAATAGTACTGAGTACATGCAGCGTTTCCTCCGCCTAGCTGGTTTTCTTGGACAGGCTGCTGGCACTGCAGAAGAACAGGCGAAGAACTTTCGTTGGGGTCTTCATAAGTCAATCCTTGACCATGTCATGTGTATACAGTTTACGGATGTTGCTCAGGTTGCGGATGCTGCACGCAACTTAGATCCTTTTTTCCCTCTCTCTTTTTTGTATTTTTCGGTTTCTTTGATTTTTTTTATCATAACTACTACTAGAAAACGAAATTGGGTGTAAAATTTCACCACTTCACGAACATGATAAATCTGGATTTTATTTCTGATCGCACTAGTGAAAGTAGCAAACACACAAAAAATAAAAAACTACTACTTTTACATTTCCATTGCATTGTGCAATTTTCTGACCTAACCATAGATAGAAAATACGCACACGAACACAGGAAATACATACCTTTACTGATGTGTCGTTGTGTGGTGTATATTTTTATGATTCAAGTTTTAAATTTATATTTTGCCGACTTAACCAAAAACAACACTTTAACGGGTAGTGTACCCGGTCGGTGGTAGATTCGTGGTAAGTAGGGTGTCGAACACCGAAGCTCGAGTTAAATCTCTTAATTATTTATATCTTGGTTGTCTAATCTAAGTTAATCCTAATCAAAGTCAAACTATGCTAATTCCTATGTTAGTTCTAATTCCTAATTCTAACAGGCTATAAAAGGGGGGTTTCAGCATGGAGAGACTGACACGGGTTTGGTTGGTGACTACAATCAATTCAAGACACTTTAACCCACGCAAGAAAATTAACAGAAGATAAAAGAGCGGTCGAGCCTTATGATAGAAAATTGTATTAGCCATCATTAATCCGATTAGAATGTTGGTTTGTTTATTCAGTGCAATGATTACTTATCTCGAAGAGGCATATCATTCTTAGACTTAGGCGGGGCTTCATCCTATGACCTAGATCATTAATTCTGTCATAATTAAGCATCCGCATTAAAGCATCTTATTTTGCTGAGTAAATCTATCTTAAGGATTAAAGTAATGGTGATCTTGTTAAACCCTAGCTCATAGAGTCTTTACCTACTTATTGCTTAATGGCAATTTATACTCTAGTAGTCCACTTGTCCACTATCTAATGGAATCAGAACATTATTTGTTAAATTATCTAGATTCATCTACTAGTCAACATGTTCAATAAAACCAACGGCTGATTTCTGTTAACTAGTTAAGCAAGAGAAAAATATTAGAAGCGTATTTTAGCTCGATTTTAGAAGACTAATACATGTGATCCTATGTTCTAGATTGTATAAATCACTATTTGGAATTATCCCGGCAATCTAGATTACTTGGTCTGTATTACTAGATTAGTTGAATGATAGGTCGCATACAAAAGCACATAAATAAGTATAAATTGTTATACATATCAAGCATGACAACGATAAATTAACCAACTCGAGATCTAAATAAAATCAAACATTTTAGATCTCTCTATTAATGGCTAATAATGAAGGTAATTAGCCTTTAAACATCATAATTAATATAAGAGTAATTGTTTTAGCCAAGGTAAACTAACTGAGTTAACGAATGATACCAAAAACTGAATGATTACAAAAGTTTATGTGTTTGAATATGCGACCTATCATTCAACTGGATCTAGTGATACGGACCAAGTAATCTAGATACCAAGATAGCTCTCTATATCGTGTTTCATATTACTAGACCAATAGGATCACAAATAACATTTTGTCTTTGTCTTTTGATTATGAGCTTAGTTGGACCGGTAGGTGACCCATTTATGTTTCAACAATCATGCTCTTAATTAACCAATAAAGATTGGAATAGTGGACTATCAATATATAAAACACCGTCAAACAATAAGTGGGTAAAGTCCCGTTGGGCTAGGGTTTTAACAGGATCACCACTGCTTTAATTCTCTAAGATAGATTATAATTAAACTAAAGGATGCTTTATGCGGATGCGTTAATTGTGACAGGATTAATCGTGTCTAGGTCTTAGGATGATGTCCCGCCTAAGTCTTAAGAATGATATGCCGCTTCGAGATAAGTAAATCATTGCACTAAAACAAACCAGCATTGAACCGGATTTAATATGGCTAATACGGTTTTGTATCATTTGGCTTGTACCGCTTTTCTATCTTCTAATCTTCTTCTTTTGTGTTTAGTGTGTATTGAATTGGTATTTGTTTCCACCAAACTTGTGCCAGTCTCTCAGGCTGAAACCCCCCATATCAATAGACAACGTACATAGCATAGGTTTAACCAGTAAATAGACTAATTAAAATACTAATAGAATATAGGATTAATGTTCCACTCTTAGTGTTCGACACCCTAGTTACCGCGAACTCCATCTTGACCGGGTATACTGCTCGTTAAAGTGTTGTTTTAGGTTTGTCGGCTAAATATAAATTTAAAACTTGATAATCAAATAATTAACCCACACGACAACACATCAAAAGGTAAATATAGGTTTGTATGATAAGGCTTAGGGTTGATTACTCTAACTAATCTTTATCGATACCAATATTCCAGGAGGGCGAGAAAGACCACACATACACACCCGTAACGACAGGATAGACATATGTGATTGCTCACTCCCACCTCGAATAAGCTAAAGAGTAGGACTAGTAGAGTAATATAGGGTATGGATCTTTTAATTTTCACCAATAGTAATAAACCAACAAGGCAGCTAAGACATGCATACATGACCGTAACGACGGAATAGACATGCACGCTCGATCACATCCTCATTGCGTAAAACCCATGGTTAATGATTAGGAAAGGATAATAAATAAATGTTAAAAAAAATTACGAAACAAATAGATTAAGTCTAAAATACAAGTTGCTAGACACTTTTTCCCGACCGTTACCATGATAAAGACAATTATTTACAACGTCTTGATCATAGATCAAAAACAACAACCTAAGTTGGCGTTCCCGTAATGGTCAACATTCCCATCATTCCCATACTTTACAAGGCAGAGGAGATATCTTCCACTTTATACAATACTCTACATCGTCGATTTGTATCAACGAATAATCGATCCTTCGTGTAATTCCTTCGGTAGTTGCGAAACGATTATCTTTAAACTTTCCTTCTCTTTTTTGTTGCGATTTTTCTAATTTTTTTGATTTTTTTGCTAACACTATACTACGAAACTCGGTGTAGTTTCACCATCTTCACGATCATAATAATTCTGGATAATTCCTTCGATAATTCTTTGTTCTTCGGACGTACCATTAATTGCGATGGTAGTAAAAATACATGAGTTTTGACTATAATATACATTCTCATTTGCGATGTGCAAATTTCTTCCAACCGTACCAAAATTGACACAAGACTCGGGAAATACAAACTTTACACTTTAAGCAACTAGCAACTGTAAAATAAACTTAATCTAACAGGGTAGGCTAAGGTGTAAAGGTGTAACGAAACAAATAATTGGTGTAGTTCCTAAAGGATTGGCTCTACGGGTTGTTCTAGGGGTATCTTACTCTTAAAATGAGAGTAAACAAAGGGTTTATACGGGGGTTAACTAACCAATGTAGTTAGTTAATAAGCAACATGTAAAGGCATTTTGGGTGTAATCCTAAAATTTACCAATTTAAATAAGTTACTCCGTCTAAATCTATAGTTCTCATCATTGCGGTCTCGAGTTATATACCAAGCTAAGTTCTAAAGTCTACAACATCACCAACACACTCATATTTTGTAGAATTTGGGTAAACATTTGGAAACTGATAAGGTTAAATCCTCACAAGATCTAACAAGGGTTATTATGTGCGGGTTATGTATCAAGTAATTTCACAAAAGTATGCTTGAAAAAAATTAAATTTGAGCATAATTTAAACATTTTAGTGTGAAAAATAGGACAAGTAAACATTCTAATTCCATCCCCACACTTGAATTATACAACATCCTCATTGTATATATAAAACATTAAATACGGGAATTAAAAAGAATTAGAATGAGAAACTCCCCTGATATTTTCTCGGTAGATTCTCCAAGTTGAGTTTATTTGAGCAAGAATTCATGTTGAACAACCGCCTTGAGGTTTCAAAACTCCAACACTTCACGATCTCTAGATTTGTAGATTCTCCACCAATATTCGTCGATATTTCTTTTACGAGGTCCTGTGTAAAATATAGGAAAAACATATGCATTCCTATCTTGGTATCTACGGTTAATTTAAACTAAACTAAACAAACTGTACAAGAGATCGATACGCTGTATCCATAAACTGGAATATGCCGTATTAAGAAACTTGTAAAAAGTATCCTAAAATACTGGGTTCCGTCTATTGAGATACGTCGTATCATGATGCATGAATACTTCTGTATTGACAGAACTGACAATAATGTTTTTAAAGTGCATAAAAACCAAAGGACTGATAACGTCTAGACAATCAATATGCCGTATGGTATGGAGCGGATACGCCGTATTGATGTCTGGGGACGATTAAAATAAATAACATTCCAGGTTGTCTCCCCGGAAGCACTTTTATTTACAACAAAGTCTTTAAGTTAGACTTTTCTTCATTTTTTCATCACCATTCCATCTCATGCACGCTAATGTGCCTGCGTGTGAGCCATTCTTCCATCTTTGCATTCGAATGTAAACCGAATCCTAAAGTTCAATACTCCATTGTAGAACCCCTTAAGCTTTTGGTAAGGATGTGAGATTCCATTCATCTTATCTTCTTCACTTACCTTCAGTAATGGTGGAATCTTGTTGCATTGTTCATTAGTGTGGTGTTTAAACCTCAGATGTGATCGCATTATTTGGTAAGTTACTTCATCATCACCATTGTAAATGGTAATCCATACCCTTAAACGAACCGTCTTGTTTTAATTTCCAACTCTCTTAAAAATGGTTCGCCAAAAAATAACATCGCCCCAAAACGTCCTTCAATACAATAAAGCATCTATATTGTTCTAAAACTGCAAAATGCCGACAACAGAAAAGGTTCCGAAACAAAATAGCACATCCAAAAACTCCTATAACATTATTCCCCTTTTACACCAATCTTAATCTTTCAATTATAGAGTATGAAACCGTTTTGGACATCACAAATAGCCATTGACCTAACAATAATGAAAAGTTAGCGTGGTGTTAAATTCAAATCCTATCATGCAAGAAAACTTTAAGTTGTGAGCACAATCTATATGGATCTTCTTATCATAGTTACAATAATTAGGGTAATCATCAATTCCAGCATCAAGTTCATCATCCCTAGTTCTAAATTCCTCAATTACCTTACCTTTCTCAATGGTGGGCATCAAATCATCACCTTAATTTCTTCTAAGCTCAAATGATTCATTTAGATCATTTAATTCAATGTAATTCTTAAAGAAAGGGTCTAATGATCTATTAATCACCAAAGTCTCTCCCATAAGCCTAGCTTCTAAATCAAGTTCTATTCTTTCTCTCAAACTTAGCATGTAGGCCCTTTTAATTAAACTACTAGCATGTTTAACACTTGTGAAAATAATCTTTTCTTCCTCGACCCTTAAAGTAATCTTTCTTTTGTAAACATCAATCTTAGCACGGGCGGTAGACAAAAATGGTCTTTCAAGGATCAAGGGAACTTTGATATCCGCGGGCATATCTAGAATTATAAAGTCTACTAGGAAAACAAATTTACCAATTCCTACTAGTACGTTTTTTGCTATTCCTTTTAGATATTTCACTGTCCTGTCTGCTAATTCAACTGTCAACTTAGTGTGAGCTAATTCACCTAATCCTAAATTAAGGTAGGTCAAGAGAGGCATAACACTAAAACGCATTATTGAACATAACATTAATAATAAAAGCAGAGATAAAGTGAAACTCACCTGGGTATCTTGTTTCTCCTTTCTGGGTATGAAATTATTGATATGTGAAGCTTGTGGTCCATATGATCGCTTTTTTTCTTCACAGTAGTAACCATTCAAACGACTTAGAGACGGAATCATCATTTGTCTTGCCTTGTACATGAGTGTACGGTTCTGTCAAGTGGATACGGCGTATTGGGAAGATCTAATACGGCGTATCGGGCATGAATCAGCTTCAATAGTAGTTGAAATCGACTTGACTTGATCTCTAGGGTTCGCTTCAGTAGAGCTAGGTATACTTCCAAATCCTCTTTCCTATAGTACCTTGCTCATTTGCCCGATTTGAATTTCCAAAGTTTTAATCGATGCTCCTTGGTTTCGAATGGCAGCATCTGTTGAAGCTCAGATTTCTTTAATCAAATTGGAGTTTTCTTCATGTCTCTTTGCCGATTCACTCATAAACTTGCTCAGGGTATCTTCCATAGATTGCCTTCATTCTTGGTACTAAAGATTCGCATTGTTCCTTTGATAGAATCCTAGAGCTGCTGCTCTATATCCCCCTCCTTAAAAAGGTCCACCAAATTGCGTGTAGTAAGCTTCTTCTAGGATTTTCCCTTCTTCTTTGAGTGGGCAATCTTTGGTGTAATGGGGTCCTTTGCATTGTTCGCATCCAACTTGAGCAGCATAGACTTTTTCATTTACTTTTTTGATCTCTCTTCCTAGATTATTGAGTTGTGCTTGTATAGCTGCCAATTCGTCAGAAGTTTCAGTACTTCTTGACCTAGATGTTCCATTGTGCCATTTTTGAGAGTATTCAGCCATTTTTTGGATGGCTACTTTTGCATCAGCAGCAGTCTTTGATGGTATTGCACCTCTTGAGTCAAGAATCTGTCGAGTAGGAATTCCTAATCCATTATAGAACAAGATTACCTCCTGCATCTCTGTTAAATAGTGTTGAGGACACTTCATCAAGAGTTCTTTAAATCGCTCCTATGCTTGGTAAAGGTTTTCATCTGGTTCTTGTTGAAAGTTGTTGATTTCCTCCATCTTCTTTGCAGTTCGAGCAGGTGGATAATATTTGTTCAAAAATTTTGTTTTAAGACCATCCTAATTGTAATTGAACCAGTTGTTCGTTTCTCAGCCAACGGCTTGTGGCTCCAGTCAAAGACATAGGGAATGCTCTAAGCATCACTTGGTCTATAGTAATATTTAGAATGTGGAATAGATCGAACCGATCTCAGAACTTTCTTAATGTGTTTCGTTTCACAGATCTTCATGATCCGAACCGCTTGAAGTGTTAAGTACGTAGTTCCTTGAAAATTGCCATTTAGTTCAAAGTATATCACTTGTCCTTCACTTTGAGGGCCCTAGCAACCCCTGATCCATAGTCTGCTCGGGTCTTGCTCATGTATTCTCCATAGTTTCCGCCATTGTTTCCGCAACTTCTTCCTCCGAGTATTCTTGGTTAGAAAATAAATTGAAATCAGGCGATCTCAATTTGTTAAGACTTAGTGTCTTGAAGTATCTCCTAGATGATCAAAATTCTCGTTCCGGATCCTTGAAAGGTGTGAATAGTTTGTTCAGTATGAGACTCCACGTCATGCACTATGAGACTACCAAAACAAGGGATAAACAATCAGTAGGAATAGCTCTTTAGGATAAAAAAAAATTAGCACGAAAATCAAATATGAAAACTCAAGATTATGATTTTGTTTCAGATGATCGATACGCCGTATTCAATAGAAGTGAATACGCCGTATTAATCAGTTGAACGTACTAAGATCGATCATTGAAGGTTGTTTTTGGTGTTTAATTTTCTCGAAGGAGCATGAAGGTATTTTTTTGTTTGGGCTACCAGCTATTTGACAACAAAAGTTGGTATTTTCGGTTCGTGGACATCAACGTAGTGCATGTCTTTATCAACATATAAGGGTTTGGGTCTTTGATTGTCCGGGTTTGCGACAAGGTGCATAAGGCTTAAGTTTTTGTTGATCTTTTGTTTTAAAGATCGACAAGTTTTTCGATGTGTTTTAGGTTTTCTGGTCGACAATATAGATGAAGAAGACTGATGTGTCGTTTTGTGGTGTTTATTTATGATAGTTCAAGTTTTAAATTTATATTTTACCGACTTAACCAAAAACAACACTTTAACGGGCAGTGTACCCGGTCGGTGGTAGATTCGTGGTAAGTAGGGTGTCGAACACTTGAAGCGAGGTTAAATCTCTCAATTTATTTATATTTTGGTTATCTAATCTAAGTTAATTCTAATCTAAGTCAAACCTATGCTAATCATATGTTAGTTCTAATCCTAATTCTAACAGGTAAAAGGGGGGTTTCAGCCTGAGAGACTGGCACGGGTTTGTTTGGTGACTACAATCAATTCAAGACACTTTAACCCACACAAGCAAATTAACAGAAGATAAAAGAGCGGTCGAGCCTTATGATAGAAAACTGTATTAGCCATCATTAATCCGATTAGAAGTTGGTTTGTTTATTTAGTGCAATGATTACTTATCTCGAAGAGGCATATCATTCTTAGACTTAGGCGGGACTTCATCCTAAGACCTAGACACATTAATTATGTCATAACTAAAGAATCTGCATAAAACATCCTTATTACTTGATTATAATCTATCTTAGGTGTTAGGATCATGAAAAAGACTCGGTCACCCCGTGTTATGTCTAGCATAGGTTAGCTCGTAGTCTTAATATTAATCGTTTAGTTACCGTATAACTTATGGCGTTGGGCCGGGTCTTTACCCATATGTTAGCCTACTCCATAGCCCACTTAGGGCACATAAACTCTTGTATTTAAACCCCCTCTCAGCCATTGAGAAGGGTTGGTTGTTCATTTGGTTATACACATACTAAAGGTGTTTTTCTCTCACTAGACTAGTCACTTTCTCTCTCTAGAAATTTGGCCAACCCATCATTCCTAGGCTTGTGTTATGATTTCCAATATACTACAATTGGTATCAGAGCCCATGGGATGATTAGATAGATTATGTGTGCATTTTCTTGGTTAGTTTAGATCAAAAGTTTGGTTTTTGAAGGTTTATGGTCTTTTTCTTGGCACTTTTTGATTCTCACATTTGTGGTGTTAAAGTTAGTGTTTTTATTGTTGATATAACCTTTTAGGATCAAGTTGTGCAAAAGAAACCAAGCAAAAACGTTCAAAAGGGTGATTTTAGGTGTTTTTAGGTGAAAAAGTTCGTATTTTTCTTGACTGCGTTTTGTCTCACTATCAAGTTCTTGGTTGTGTTTTACTTCTTGCGTTTTGTCAGAAAAGTACACTGCGTTTTGTCATTTTGTAAAGTACAACAGTACTGCATTTTGTCTTATTAGGGGTTGCGTTTTGGTTCTGCGTTTTGCCTCTGCGTTTTGGTTATTGAAGGTTGCGATTTGGCTTTGCGTTTTGTCTCAAGTTGAAGACCCTCATTGCGTTTTGACTAAGAGAAACTCTGCCTAATTATAACCTTGATTGCGTTTTGCCTCAAAGGTTGATTGCGTTTTACCTAAGACACTTCACTGCGTTTTGTCTCCTACTTACTGCGTTTTGTCCCAAGTTGAAGACCATTATTGCGTTTTGGTGGAAA
>BQNB010130739.1:0-18891 GCA_026074375.1 Tanacetum coccineum
GTGTCGCTAAAAGGGGTGTCGTCTGGATACTCTTTTTTTTAATCAAACCGCCTCCTATCAATTAAGCAAACCGCCGCCTATAGATTGACCAAACCGCTGCCACAAATTAAGCAAACCGCCGTGGGTTTTGGAGTAACTCGCTGCCTAGTTCATTCAAACCGCTGCTGAATTGAACAACTCGCCTTGTATTTAAATAATCAAACCGCCGTTTAGTACTTAAGCAAACCGCCGCTTACTTTGGCAACTCGCCGTCTTTTTTGCTAACTCGTCGACTATATTTTAATATTCAAACCGCCGTGGAAATTGAATTTTTGGGCAGAGTGACGTTTCCTTTTTGCTCAATATAATATTCAACTCGCCTTGACCTGTCAAACCGCCACAATACAAGGCAAACCGCCGGCTTAAAAAGCAAACCACCGCCAATTTAATTGATTATTATAATCAAACCGCCTTTGACCAATTCCTTAAATTTCAGATCTTGTCTCCTATCTTGTCAAACCGCCGGCTAGAATACTAATATTTTAATCAACCCTCCACGAAGAACACAAGGACGAATTGACCAAAATTAAATCAAATAAGCTTTTTATCCACGAATCTAAGCTATAACTTGTAGTCCTAAGTAGGCATATAAAGATAAAACATACATTAACATGTATTTCCTTATGATTCCTTAAAAACAAAGCAACCCTCCACTTAGAACACTGATAAGTGTAAAATACACATATAGCCCGAGGTTGGACTATACGTCATCATCTGTTATTACCAAATATGACCCTAAATGACCACAAATACACTAAAAATAGCAAAAATATACTTGTTTTTATGTTTTGTGTGTGCAGGTACGGATAAGACAAAAAACCATAAGAAAACCATCAAAAACAGGAAAACACGGACACCAGAACGGAAGAGCGTGCAAGAGCCGGAAGCCAAAGTCAAAAAAAAGCCAAGTCCAAAAAGTCAAAGATTTGTGGTCAACTTCAGTCAACTCCAGTCAACTAAAGATGTGGAGTCAACAAAGTCAACTCACTATAAGTACAAATCCCCTATTATGCTACTCAAAACAACCCTCCAAGTCTCAAAAAAAATGTTACCCGAAATGGTCCCTAATCCTTCAAACGAGTTAGACTTTTTTTTTTACCTTTAAAACCCTTCCCGGATCCATAAATAGCGCCACGTAACCCTTTATTATTAAACCACGAAGGACAATGGTGGGCCATTTTCCAAAATCCATATTATACTACAACCTTTTATAAACCAAACGCCAAGGACTAAAAGTGTCATTACCTAAACTTACCCACCCTTTAAACCCTTTTTTCAATTAAAACATGGCGGGAAAGTACTATTTTACTATTCACCTTCTGAACCCCAATTCACCACCCAGGGTACAAACAAAAGGCAATTCTAAATTGAGGTGCTAAAAAGGAACAATTCCATGAAGTGGTCTATATCATGATTTGGCAGGGTCAAAATTTAGTCATCTCATAGGCCTCTTCATTAGCTCTCTATCAAGCAATGCCCCGTTGATTTTAGTGAAATCACAAAGGGAATGGAAATTTGTACTAGCTACACACTCAAAAGAAGTACAAGGTGCCTTAACACGGATTACCACGCTGGCAATCCGTGTAAGCTCTGATTTGATCTAACGGTGGATAAGAGGGATTCAATGATAAGAAATAGAAGATCAAGGAGGTTGATGTTTACAGGAGCGGTCTATGACAGCAAATCAAGGCCTAGAAGGTATCACAAGAGGCTATAGAATAGGGCCCTCACTCACACACAAATATCATCTTCTTTTTCCCATTTTTACCTAGTATTAGCTTAAATAGCTTTTAGTTTAAAATAGCTTATTAATGAGGAATTTACTTATGGGAGTATTAAAATATCAGACTTGTCTTAATTGTTCCTTTCAATTATGTAATCAAGCTTTTATAAATGAATTTATGATTTGCTTATTCTAAATAATCTGTCAAAAATCCTCCTAATTTTTCAATAATCTCTATATGTTAGCCATTGTATCAAAAGCATCTATAAGCTTCTCAATAAGCTCATTCAAGTCAATGAAGCTTGAAATTTTGAGCTAATTAACCTTAAATTTACTTAAATTCTAAAAATCAGTTTCAACCTTGTCTTATTTGGATTTGATCTAATGGAATGGGATCCAAGATGGAATTGAGGAATCCCATGGACGTTCTGACTGTGTGACATCTATATCTTAGGATAATGCCAATTGCTGGTATGAGATAATCTTTACTATTTTAGCAAATCTTTGAGAGCATTTATTATAGTTCTGAAAGTCTTCAATTAAGTTTCCATTTAACTTCCTATCCTTAAATTTTATAGTCTTAAATATTGACTTTTATCTATTAGGTATTAGAGTCATGCTGAGTATTACTTTGCATTTGTAAAGGATGTTTTTTGAGAGAGTAGCGTTTATGATTATAGTGCTTATATATTTGCTTTAATTTTTAGCTTCATAATAACTTGTTGTATTTCACTGCATTTAGTCTTAAAGTAGTATGTGACATAGGATTACATATGTTTTCAATAAATTCTGTCATAAATACCATTATTAAAAAGCCAAGAAGTAGTAGAATATGTCTTGAAATTCTGGATGATATTTATTCATCTTACATAGATTGATGTTTTGAGTTTGTTAAGCCTATCATAAGGCTATTTAATATCTGGTATCAAAGTTTTATAAGGAAGAAATTCCATTCATAAAGCTCAATCAATTTTGTCCATATAAGTAAATGGAGTGGTATTGATTAGTCCTTAATTGACTCAAAAGAGTCAAAAGATATTTCTTGGTGACTTTTAACTATGGACAGCTAAATGTCTCTTCAAATTGATTTCAAGATTTTTAAAAATTGTTCTGTGAAGGTTAGTTGAGTTTTTTAAGCTTTGAGGCTTGATTAACTGTTTAGTGATCAGCACCAGTGGACATTTTCCAGAGATTTACACTTGGAAAATTTTGAACCGATGCCGAACTCAAGTGCTTGAGGTTTCTTGCAGTATTGTATATCTACGAGTTTTTAGGAGCTGATAAACTCAGCTGAATGAGTGATAGTACAGGTTTCACCTCATTAGGTGCCTGCATTTGGTGCTTGGTTTTGCCATAGTGGCATCACGCAGTGGTAACATACCACTGCTAGTCATTATTAGATTTCTACTTAGCTAGGAAACTTAGGTTAAGGAATATTAAAATAACATGTTTTTAGCTCTTAGTTTAGATAATAGCTTTAGAGATAGATTAAGCTTTAATTTACATTTTATACTCATTATTTCCTTAGGTGCATTTAGTTTTAAAAGTCATTAAAAAGCCAAAAAGACCAAAAACAACAGTTTTAAATCTTAGCTTTTAATTTTTAATTTCTAGCTTATAGTAGTTGATCTTATAATTGAATTTCATAGTTCTTTAGTTGATTGTAAAGTTCTATTAAGCTCAGCTCCTGGTTTGAGGCTATTGAGAATTTAAGCGTTAATTTCCACAACTGAGATATCTATGCATAAACTCTGAGTTTGCCAAATTAAATGATCAAATCATAAATTTTAGTATCATAGTAATAGCTTCTTAGTTTTAGATAGTACATCATCTATATCATTCTCAGAACAACTTATGGTTTTCAAAGGGCGATTCTTAAATTTAGAGTTTCTTGTTGCATGCCTTTTAAAGTGTCAACAAAGTTTTTAGCTCAAACCCTTTATTTCAGTAAAAGCAGCTTCCACAAGCGGATTTTAAGCTTATTATTGAGCATAAGCTTATGTTCCTATTTTAATATGTTTGCTTAGAGTTAGCTTTAATTTACAACTTTGTGTTTTCATTTTGCAAAATAAAGAAAACATATAAAAAAGGCAGAAAGGGGTTCTGCCACCTCGAACCCAAGACCTCATGCACACAACACACATGACTTACCACTTCTCTCCATTAGCTCACCATTGCTTTCCCCACATTAATACATATAGTCAATCTTCTTTTAAGCTCTTAAAATAAGCCGATAGCTTACTAAAAAGCTTTTCCCGGCTTATATTTAAGCAGAGTTGTGTCTTATAATTTTCTAGCGTAAATCTTTATCACATCATAGACTTTTCCTGAATTTTTTCACATTTTACCATTAATTAGTTTATTTTTTTAGGATTTTTCGAAAGTTTAATTTCTATAAAATTAATATAAAATAGAAAAAAAGTACAGAAAATTAAAAAAAAATAGTTTATTAGTAGTTATAAAAAAAAGCTATTAGGTATTACATTAAGAAAAATCATATTTCACAACTTTTAGATTTTAATTTTCATTTTTGAGCATTTAATTCTTTAAGTTTAAAAATAGATTTTAATTTTAACAAATAGTGTACAAACATTATTCTGAGTTTTTATTTATATTAGAAACTTTTCTAAGTTTAAAATCATCTTTTTAAATTTTAGAGACTTAATTTGCTATTTTTTAGAATTTAATTAAATTAATTATTTATAATTCATAATAAATTCAAAAATAATCAAAAAATGTTTTTCTTTTTCTTAAAATTTTCTTTTGTCCTATTTTAGGTTTAGAAATTAAGTTTGCATTTTTAGGGGTTAATTTTAGTGTATTTGCTTAATTGTCGCATTTCATTTGCTCCCGTTAATTGTTTACAATTTTGTCAAAGTGCTTTTTGGGCTCATTTTGTAAGATGCTTAAAAATAAGCTCCCTTAGGGCTTATTTGTTTAACTTTTGGGATTATTTGATTTGGTTTGGGCTCGGCCCAACCATGTTAATGGTTTTGGGCTTGGTAGCACGCGGTCCAACAAGAGAAAAAGGCTCGGGCTTGGCTTATTTATTTTTGGCTTATTTCGGCTTATAGCTTATTCGGCTTTTGGTATTCGGCTTTTGGGCTTATATTTAATTTTGAGCTTATTTAGCTCTGACTTATTTATATTTGGGCTTATAGTTTATTTGGATTCGGCTTATATTGGTTTCAGCTTATGACTTAATGATTCGGCTTATGACTTATTGATTCGGCTTATATTATTTTTGAGCTTGTGGCTTAATGGGCTTCGGCCCGTTTGAATCGTCATATGGACTAATATATTTTCATGATTTTTGGCTTAAGTTTAGGCTTCGGCCCAATAAAGTATAACTATTAGTATTTTTATTATAAAGCTAACAGGCTAACTTTAAAACTATAATGGACCTTAAGACCCAATAAGCGAAAACTAGTGGTTTAGTACGATTAAAGTGGGTATTTTTAAAAGTGAAACATGTTTCGTGTCAATGTTGAAAGTCGTTGGAAGGAAATGCGTTTTGTTAAAGTATTTTGAGATATAGAATTTGGCGTTTAGTCGGAGGATTTGGTGAGAATTGGAAAAAGTATTTGGACTTGAAAATTTGGGAAAAAGTGTTTAGAATTGAGATTTTAAAATCTTGGTAATCTTTTATAAACGAACGGGTCATGCCAAAATTTTGTAAAAGTCCACACTTAGAAAATATCGTGAAAACTTATTTTTTGTCGATTCGATTAAAGGACGAAACGTGACTTTTTATAAACTTTAAGTGTTGAGATTTAACGATTAAGCGTGGTTGATATAAAATGACAAGGTTTTAAAATTACCATTTTTAACCGATAAAGAGACGAAAATAATAAAATATTATTATTTTATTATTATAAATATATTTAAGTATATGTATACTTTAAAGTTACGGAAATGTTTATCCGTTTATTTTTGATCTTTGAACTCCCACTTATTCTACGTTTAGCTTTTTTTTGTGTATTGTGTTGAATCGTTCGTCCACCCATTTCAACGGTGATCGATGTTTTGGATAAATTATGTTGACGTCACACTTAGCCCACGTCTTTTGAGTCGTTTTGAGTAATTCACCACACAACCCTAACATGAGATAACGGTTTTGGTAAAAGATAACGGTTTTGGTAAAAGATAACGGATTTTCTGAGGTGAAAGCGATAACGGATTTGTGTTATGAATGAACGATTTTGGTAAAAGATAAGCCGGGTTTGATAATGGAGAGTCGATTTTGAGATAAAGATCAAAAAGTTTTGTGATAAGGAATGAGGTTTTGTAACGAAATGAGAATTTTTGTGTGAAGTAATAGATGAAATACTTGGATAATAAGACAACTTTGTACCAAACATTAATTAAGTGTCGTAATATATAGGTCGTGGCCTGCGTACTGTTGTGCGCTTGCGCTGCAGATTATTTGTGCTTCCTTGCGAGAAGTTGAGATTTGAGCGTGATGACAGTACTTGCATTATTTCTGCTAGTGAGTTTCAGTTCTCGTAGCCCCACTTTTTACTGTTTTTTCGTTAGGGGGAAAATGAGAGATACTCAAATGTGTTTCGATCCTGATTTGTTGAACTGTTCGAAATGTGGTTTTTTGTTTCAATGTAACAACAGAAGGGATGCATCTTGATGACTGCTATGTGAAACATTATGATGTATTGCATGAATCAGTTCTTACGGAGAGATCGGAGGTGTCGCTCTACATCCCTATACTTTGTGTATTCATCATTAAGGAGAAATCTGGGCTAGTGAGTAATCGACCTCACCACCTAGTTTGTAGTAGAGTGCCAGCCCTAAATCTAAGTGCCTCCAATCACGGATACGTCCCTCATAATAGGTGCGAATAAGTGACATTATTTTGCTACCTACGTGGGGATGCTGAGGGCTGGGTGATCGACAAGCCGGTGATTGCTAGGTTCATGTTACATGATTAGCGGGATGCTAATCCTAGTTGTTTGCATATATTCACTGTCCAATTCATCTATTGTTCCCTAATTTGGAGATGTTGGCACAGCTTTTGTTTGGAGTCAAACCTACGAGCTCACCAACATTATTATTGACGTTTTCGAGTATCATTTTCAGGTGTGTCACTAAAGGGATATGAATGATGTTGGAAGAGTAAATATGTAACCCAAGGGGACTGGTATCAATGATGCGTTTTGTATAATTTTCATTGTCCCAAGTCATAACATGAAGTGATTTATGTCAATCCAAAAGCTTTCTATTTCTACTTTAAATTATAATTGTGTGATCTTGTATCTTGATGCGATAAACGAATCGTCGCATCCTATGTGTTATTTATCGTGCCACTAACGGGTGGTGTCAGAGTGGTAGTCAAAGTCCAACATTGTTATAACAAAGACTGCCGGTCCATTTAATAAAATAAAAAAAAACGCAACTATAACTAAAGTGAAGTCTGTCTTTAGAAAATACCTCGAATCAAAACGAAAGCCCAACTACCCGACTCATGTTCACAGTAGTCCTAAATTTACGCCATAGCCTTATCCAACTATGTATAATCATCAATAGTGAATAATGAAATGATGGGGGAGTTGCAGTTTTATCTAAAGTTTATGTCTAGAGGAGGAAGGCGGATGGTGAGTAATGAGATCCACCTAAAAATAACTAGGATGAAAAAGTCTTAGAATACTTGCGATGTGTTTAGTATGAGAGATCGAATTTTGAGATATTAGGATTGCCATGCAGCCTTAGTATAGTTGTATTGCGATGCCTTTGAGAAGTTTTGTATAGGTGAGAAAATAATTCGTACGGGTAGCGGATGGTCTAGATTTGATTGATGTTAGCCTTGGCATGCTTATAGTAGTGCATGTTTACCTTGAGATTTTTAGTGGAAATGCCGGCAGGTACTATATGAATTAAAGGATAGCATTTTGTAGAATATAAATGTTTCATTAGCCCTTATTACTTGTATTATATTTAATTGTTTGCTTTTATTTAATAGTTATAGATAATCACAAATATCATTTCTCTCATTCAAATCATAATCCGAGCTAAAAAGTGGTTATCAATTTCATAAGATTGGGGAAATTTAACCCGGGTGATCATAACTTTCCTGTGTTAAATATAACTATTAATATTAAATAAATATCTTTATAGAGTGAATTATTCCTTATGGAATTTTTCTAATTGCTCTTGGTGGCATTATATCATATATAATATAAAGTATAATAAAACTACTAAATCATTTTTATGGATCCCGTTGCCGGGATTTTGTGTTAAAGATTCTGTCGTTTAACGTATGCGTTGATTTGTGGTATTGAAGATCCTTTCAGTCTCGAAAGTTTCATTTTTGTTAAATATTCACAAAAAAAACCAAAAAAAAATTAAAAAACTAAAAGTAAAAATATTTCTTTTCTTTTAGCATAATATCATAATATATAAAAAAAAACAAAAACTAAAATCAAAGAAATATAAAAAAATTGTCCTTAAAAAAAATAAATACAGTACACAAAGTTGGAAAAGAACACCAACATAATACTTCAATTGAGGTATATCAAAATAAGTTCCGATTAACTGAAAAGATCCCCAATCGAACCAAAGGATTCAAAAACATGCCATTTGAGTCACTTATTACGAAATACGGCTTTCACCTTAAAATAAATATTTACAGAGCATACCGTACAGTAATGGTTAGATTATTGGGTATTTAAATTTTCATTCCGTTATCCGTTTAAAATACTCATCGGTTAAAAAATATCAAAATCCAAAAAAAACATGTAGTGGTGAGATTTTTGTTGTCACTTTTAATTTCTTTTTATTTTTTATAAGTTCATATGCGCAACTTCGATCTCAAGCTCGAATCTGAAATCGTCGACAACAACAAATAACAACGTTTATTGTTGAATGAACCCGAGTTTCCAATGAGGAGCTGACAGCTTCGTAACCAATGGCGTCAAGTGGTACAAAGCCTCCCATCGAGGGATAGCTAAGATGCAAATGATTGTTCCACGATAAATGCAAATCAAGTTTTTGAGCTTAAACAAAACTTTTGATTAATCTTGTTGAAAGTTAATCGAATTTACGCGGTAAACAAACCCTCATATTCAACTTCCGCTATTATCAAGCAAGGTTTACTTCTACGTTTAGACAACCCAAAGTTTACCGCGAGATAGAAACACCTAATCGATTAAAGCTTCTTATGCTTTCTTTCCTTCTCACTCGAAGTGCGAACACGCAACCTTGACACATTTTTTGTCTAGAAAAGGGAACCACCTCCAGATCTCGATTCTAACAGTGGATGATCTTAGTCTCGAAATCATAAAACCAATTCTTTCCCCCTTCGAAAACAACTTACCTTCGAAACACAATCACTACATTCTACCAAGACCGATATGTACACTTTCAACAAAGCATGGGAACGTTTCTAAAGAACTTCTTCTTAATGTTCCTCAACATGTTCTCTAATTACACCAACTTGATACGTTCAAGACAATTCTAGGGGGGGGGGGGGGGGGGGGGTGGGGGGGGGGGGGGGGGGGGGGGGGGGGGGGGGGGGGGGGTGATACCAATGATCAAGATGCCTTAGATTCCGCCGCGGGTGGAAATTTTCTTGATAAGATGCCTCGTGATGGTTTAGCCATTATTGAGAGTAAATCTAAGGTTCGTTATTCAAGAAGTCGTGCAATGAACTACTAGTGAGTACTAATGCTCCTCTTTCACATTCTACAACTTCTAACTCTTTTGCATTTCAACAAATGGCCGCCTTACTTGAAGACAAAATGAATAGTTGAATGAGCCGTTTAGAGAAAGCGATTAGTGAAAAGAATGCTACGACTCCTGCTACCGTCAAAGCAGTCGAGGAAGTTTGTGTCACATGTGGTTTTAACCATAACTTCAACAATTGTCCATTAACAAGGAATGAATTTCCCGTTTTTCATGATAACCTTCATCAATTCCAACAAACCGCCGCCGTTGGCAACTTTGTTCAAAGGAATCCTCCTAATTTGACAAATCAGATGAGACCACCCGGTTTTAATCAATCAAATGTTCAAAACAACCAAGGAAACCAAGGCCGATATCAAGGAAACAATTTCAATTCGAATCAAAACCATAGAGGCAATTTCAATCAAAACCATCAAAACAATCAAGGTCAAGTTTTTCACACACCAACCAATCAACCACCAGTTTACCAAATTCCACCATATCAAGCTCCTACGCCCAGAACTCAAGGATGTTTTACGAAAATGGATTTGAAACACAACGTCAAGGCAAATGAAGCGGTGTATCTGAAGAAAGTTCAAAATCAAATGTCACAAATTTGCAGAATCCAAATGGCTAATGTTACAGATTGTTGACAATCTTTGTAATAATTTCAAAGATCCGCACTACATTGGAATTCGGTATCTTCCAAGTCAAACCGTAACTAAGTCCTCATCAGCAAATTAATGGCATATCACCACAAAGGATCGGTACAAATTTTTGGAAGAACCTCGACTCCACATGTTCCAACTCCGTGTTTCAATCCTTAAAAAGAACCCGAACAAAACCAGGAGACGTCAACGGAAAAAAGGTGCAAAATCCAAATTTGGAAATACCGCCCATTCCCACCGTTCGGAAGGACAAGAAGAATCCATTATCATGGAAATTCCAAACCAGAAAATCTAAGAAATACAGTTAATAGTTTGAAATTCAAGATCTTAATTCTCCAAGACCTATTCCATCTAAACTTCCATATCTCGAGAGGATGAAAGTTAGAGAGAACGATAAACCAAGTGCTCAACATAGCCGGTTTTTGAAGATGTTCAAACAACTCCGGTTAGATATTGGAAATGAAAGATGCTCTCGTCGCAATGCCAAAGGCTCAACAAATATAACTCATTGGAGTTAGGCCTAAGGAACCAAGAGAAACTCTAAGAAATCGCGCATACATCCGTTAATGCTGAATGATATCGCTATCATCATGGAACAAAGTTCCCGAGAAAGACTCGAAGATCCAGGAAAGAAATCTTATTCCATGTGCTTTTAACAAGAGCTCTCTAGGACTAGTGCTTTAGCCGATTCCGAGCTACATTAACCTTTTTCTACCACATTCTATCTACAAGAAACTGTGGGCTTGAAGCATACCTCCTACGTCGAATGACACTCCGAGCTTGCAAACGATCAATTACTCACCAATATGTCAAAGCCTTCGGATGTTGTAGTTAGAGATGATGGTTTTAACTTTTCTTATGCGGATTTGTAGTGGTGTTAATTTAAAAACCCTACCCAAGAGTCCTATTATTCTAGGAAGACCTTTCCTTACGCACCACGAAAGCTCCAAATGATTTGTACGAAGTAAACCTGACTCTAGATATAGGGAAAGGAAAACTTGATTATTATTCCGATAATCTGAGAAAAAACAAAAATAGCATTTTGTGTTCACGCCATTTTTGTAATCGATTTCTCAAAAGATGACCCTTAGTGGCAGTCTCAACTACTCATTCAGAATGATCCTTCTCCTAGTTCTTCTCCAATGAAGACAAAGTGATAATTTAGAGAAGTTCGCCATGAACTTGCTCCTCTTGATTCAGTACCACCAGGGTAATGAAATGATTAGATCACTTTAAGAAAGACTTGCTATGAAGACGAATTTTCAATGATCACTCAAATCCTCTTAGTTGAATTGAGATGACAATTTCAATATCTAGCCCATAAATCCTTTTATGATGAAATAGAAGAAGATATCGAGATCAAAAAATTCCACCATTTTTGATGAGATCCAGTCTGTTAACTCACACACTACAGCAAGTATCCGTATAAGTTTGAGTGAGTTATGCTCCAGAAGACAATAAATGATGAGTGACATCGATGCTTTTCTAGCTATGGAAAATGAGTTTTTCTTATCTAACTTTGAAGAAGGGTATTTCGATTCAAAGAGACGTAACGTTTTCTTGATAATCTCTTAGATGAATGATAGCGTACCCATAATCTCGCTATCCGAAGTGATTTCCGATCATGAACGCAGCAACAAAAATGTGAAAGTTACCTCACTTGACCTTTCTCTCCAAGAAGTAGAATCCTCATCACCATGAGTTCGCCGTGAACTTTTAACACTTTCCTTCAGAGTGAATGATCACCTTGATAATGATTGTGGTAATTATCTAAGAGTCTTATACTGTGACAGTGACTTATATTAGATTTCATCTTCCCAATCGCAGGATAAATGTTCTGTGCTAATACCAAATTCATTGGTTTTTTGTGTGTGGTTGTTATCGAGTCTCTTCCTTCGTATTGATCTCCTATCCCGTATGAGAGATTAGTACGCCCGGTGCTTCAAGAGAAGATCGATATTTTTCTGCGAATTCCTCAGATGACTTAATTCCACGAGGTAGTTGAGGACAAATATGTCTGACATCATTTCCGATAGATGAAGTTAATAGTACCTAACCTGACCATCAGGATATCCTCAATTCCTCCGTCCTCCACCGGAACCACGTTGATGTTCGAAGAAATGTTTTGAACCCGAAGCGGTATTTTGATCACCAAAGTGGGTTAATGGGTGTTCTACTAACCTCAATGATTTGTTATGAACCGTGTAATTTACCTTATCCAGCTTTCCCACCCATTTGATAGTCAGATTTGAGATTTCTTTCATTTGTCTTCTTTCTGTCATTTGACACCTTCGGGAAATTGAAGACACCGATTTTTTTTTTGACCTCCTCACATCTTCATTATGATGAGCGTTTTGGCCTGCGACATTAAGGGATGGAACTTTCATGTGCTTTAATTGTTTTTCAATAACCACTAATGAAACCCGATGAGATTATTCTCTCTTACCATATATTGGCTTCATCATCGCTATATGACGCGAGATATAAATTTCAGTTGGGATCGAGTCGCGGATCAATATGCGACTCGATGAACAAAAATAAACTGCTTTTCATGGGAGTTTCACCCCATGCCTTATCCTATTCTCTTTTTCTTACTATCTTTTTATAATGTGTTGTAATGTGTTAAGGCTAATCCTCATCCGGTTCTTGTTGTTTGTTGTTTGTTGATTATTTTTTGCAGGATTATACCCAACAATTTCTGAAGACCTCCACGTGACGGTGATTGTATCCCGTTTCACCTCGTGTCCGATATCCTTTTCATCATAATCGATTCACGATTATCTTTGCATAACTTCATAAACGGCTTAGATTATCAGTATAGAACCCGACCTAGTTAAACATTGATTGACAAAGTTTCATTTTAGTTGTTTGTGAGGTAAACTATCAATTTGAGAGATGTTGTCTCTTATTGTCTTTTGTTCTCCACGTACCCGTTTCCTCTACAAAAATTGATCGAAAAAATATTTAAGTTTTTAAGATCTATATGAGAAAAAATGAAAAAAAATTTTATTAGTAGTTTAATTAAGAAATCAGTGGTTAGACACTAAATGTGTAGTTATTTCGATGGAAAGAATAAGACAAGAGTGATAATTTATGGGGATCTCGATCGAACGTTGTGGGGTAGGATGTTCTAGCTTTTACTCCCTTAATCAAATTGAATGAATGATAGTTTGTGTCTAGTCCTCGTTTTTTGTAATTTAAATCATCGCTAGACTTGACAATCATATAGTAAATAAGCTTGTGTGCTAATCTCAAGTAGATTTTACAAATGCGATATTGGCTAATATTAAATCGGTACACAAGGTAATTGCTAATTTTCTTTATATAGAGTATAAAAATTGAGCAAAGAAAACGATGATGTAACATTGAATGCTTACGCGTTATATATTCTGAAACAAATGTTAATTATTGAAGATAATACTTAAAGGGAGCTTTCATAAATAAATAACTTGTGTTTATTTATCATCCCCGACATATCTATACAACATGTGTGTAATCCATAATAAGACGTAGTTCACTTCATTATCATTTCTCTTTACACACACATTAGAGTTTTACTCTTTAGGAACATGTCTAATCAACATAATCAAGAAAACAACTTTTATCAAATCGCAGTCACAACCTCGATTGTAATTAAAATTTTTAGTTCAAGTTTATACTATGTGGTATTTGTCAACAACAAGTAAAATTTTTTCTGTCTTTGCAATTAATTTATACTGTTGTTAGAATTAATAATAAAAATTAAACAAAAAATGTAAGTCGGTGAATAAAAGTGATGCCTTATCGTATAAAATCCTTATGTTAATAAACTAATATACAAAGCTACCAATCGCAATAGATCATTGAACCTGGCATTTGAGTGGTGATCATGTTTACTCTCCTGATGTGACATCGAAAGAACGGAACGAGTGAGTTAATGTATATTTAGGGTTTTTTTTTTGGTATCATAATAAGTTACTACGAGCTCTTGTCGGAGGCGTGTCCAGATGTGGTCTTCGAAGAAAAGTGATTAATCAGAATTCCTAACCTAAATAATGTAAATAATATACAAAAGAATGTTTCAAGTTAGATAAATCAATAAGTAAAAATGGTTTCTCTTTTATATTATTAATACTAATACCCTATACTGTGTTATTCTTTTAGACTAACGTTAGCAAAAGTCTTACAAGCTAATTCATCGGAAGTTCATGCATTCTCTTTACGGATATTTTATATTCACCGGATGGGGTTACCAAAAGCCTTAGCACTTACCCGATGACGGTGGGATGCTTAGAGAAGGTGAAGTCATTAATGGGATATAAAGAGAACCTAACGATGTCTTTAGCCAAGGAGGATTTTGTTTTGCTTTGACGTTGTGATCTTACTAAGTAAGAATACATATAAGCCCTAAAAGGCCCATGATGTAAAGCATGGT
The DNA here is from genome assembly GCA_026074375.1 of Tanacetum coccineum. Classification (NCBI taxonomy): domain Eukaryota; kingdom Viridiplantae; phylum Streptophyta; class Magnoliopsida; order Asterales; family Asteraceae; genus Tanacetum; species Tanacetum coccineum. The sequence goes on from BQNB010130739.1 coordinate 14,516, forward strand.
TTGGCGATTTCAACCTACTTAAATTTTATGGATTTAATGGTTTAAATTCTAATTTGACACACACACCTCAATATATGTCTTTATGATCGAGTAAGATAAATTTACACATGTAGTTTTAAATATAAGTAAATGTATACGGTTAGCATCTTAGTCGTCAAATAGCAGTGATCTTATCTTTTAAGCCTTGAGCATGGATTGAAAAAGTGAAAAATCGGAAATGTGAAGAAGTAATTCTATTTTTAGACACACTCTTACTTGAGAATAGCACTATTCATAGTATGAGTGTACTTTTACACCTTCCACAGTTACCACAAGGTAATTGAAAACAAAATACATTTGTTCAACACATAATATATAGGTTGTAGTTTAGGTAGGTTAATTGAATTAAGAAGAAAGATTAGACAAAAAAAATAAATATAAAATAAAGATAAAATTAAAATATAAAAAAATAATTAATAAAAAAAAAGTCTTTGTAAAATGTAGGAAAATCGGTGGTTGATTTTTTTATATAACTTTGATGCTCTTAGCTCTCTCACCTCAGTCTTACAATCTTTGATATTTTTTATATTCAAAGTGATTGAGTTTGGGGAAATTTCGAAGCATAACTTTGGTTAATAGAGTCGATGTACATACACTTGTGCGTGAGACACACAATACGTTTAAGTTTGAGGAATTTTGATAAGTTTATAAACTACACCTTATCTGATATTACAAAAAAATGACTCCAAAAAGATGACCCGCAAATGACAGCTGACCAACAAGTGTGATTGCAGAAACTAGTTTTTTTAGACTGTGTGTTTTATTTTTATGAGTTTTTTGATATGTTGTGCAGTCAGGAATCGAGACAACAACCACAAGAAAACCATCAAAACGTGTAAAACACTTGGACACGGAGTAACGGCAGAGCGTGCAAGGATGCCGGAAGCTCACAAGTTCAAAAAGGGTCTCAAAGTCTTGTGGTCAACTTTCCTTCAACTGGACTATGTCAACTATGCGTCAACAAAGTCCAACTCCACTAAAAATAAATTCCCCAATGTTAACTCTAACAACCCTCAAGTTTCAATAAGTTACACAAATGGGTCCCCCCTAAAACTTTTTAAACGGGCTTTTTTTACCTTTTAAACCCTTCCCGGATCCATAATTAGCCCACGTACCCTTTTATTAAACCACAAGGACCAATGTGGCCATTTTCCAAAATCATATTATACTACACCTTTTATAAACCAAACACAAGGACTAAAAGTGTCATTAACCTAAACTTACCCACCCTTTTACCCTTTTCAGTTAAAACATGGCGGGAAAGTCTATTTTACTATTCACGCTTCTTCCCCAATTCACCACCCAGGGTAAAACAAAGGGCAATTCTAAATTGGAGGCTAAAAAGGACAATTCATGAAGTCTATAACATGATGGCAGGGTCAAATTAGTCATCTCTAGGCCCTCATTAGCTCTCTATCAAGCAATGCCCCGTTGATTTTAGTGAAATCACAAAGGGAATGGAAATTTGTACTAGCTACACACTCAAAAGAAGTACAAGGTGCCTTAACACGGATTACCACGCTGGCAATCCGTGTAGCTCCTTGATAATTATTCATAAACGGTGACAACTAAACGAGGGATTCCACATGATTGAAAGATGATCAAGGGTTGATGTTGACAGGAGCGTCTAACAGAAATCAAGGCCTAGAAGGTTCAGCAAGAGGCTATAAATAGGCCCTCACTCACACACAATATCATCTTCTTTTTCCCGTTTTTACCTAGTAGTAGCTTAATAGATTTTAGTTTAAAATAGCTTATTGTAATTTACTTTTAAAATCAGATGTAATTTTCCTTTCAAGTTATGTAATCAAGCTTTTATTAATGAATTTATGTTTTGCTTTTAAATAATCTGTCAAAAATCCTCTAAGTTTTCAATAATCTCATATGTTAGCATTGATACAAAAGCTTCTAAAAAGCTTCTCCATAAGCTAATTCAAGTCTATAAGCTCAAGCTTGTGATAAGCTCAACAGCTCTTATAAGTCTATAAGCTTATAATAGAGCTTAATTAAATCTATAATCTATTTTAATTTTAAATCAGCATAAAAAACCTTAACACCTTGAACTTATTGGATTTTAGCTTATGGAAGGGGAGTCAATTGTGGAAGGACTCCCATGGACTTATACTAGCTTATCCATTTGGATAAGCTAGAGCTGTTGAATAAGCTCTAAGAGCATTTTAAGCCTTGTTTAGCTAGGCTCATTGTAAGTCTTCTTTAATTTTAAGTTTTAGCTTAAATATTTGCTTAATAGTGTAGATTAGTTTAATAGCTTAAACTGTTTGCTTATAAGTGCTTATTTACCTTTATTCTAGCTTATTAAGTGTGTTTTATTATCTGTTTTTGCTTATTATATCATAAATCTTAGAGTTCTCATTTCTGTCATAAAAAGCTTAAAAATCCAAAAATAAGTAGTTTATAGTGTAGATCTTAGAACTTAGCTTATTCAGTTGTTGATTTATGTTTATTAAGTTTAATATAAGCTGTTTAAGATCTGGTAATAAGGTTTTGATAATTAGATCTTAGATTCTAATGTTTTATAAAATCTGTCAAATCCTAAAGGGGTGTTTGGTTTAGCTTTGTTTGACCACCAAAAGTCAAAGTGACTTAGTGATTTCCTTTTGGTTAGTTGAATCAGCATATTTGATTGGGTTTTGAGTTATTTTGAATCATTAGTTTAAGCTTATAATCATTTTGAGGCTTAATATTTTCATCTCAGCACCAGGGGACTGTTTCCCTTTGTCTTTGCTTGAGCAAATTTGAACCAAGCCATACAAGGCTTGGTTATTACTTGTTTTGTGTTTTTGCACACTCAATAAGAGTGTTAAGTGCAGGTTTAACCTCATTAGGTGCCTGCATTTGAGCTGGGCTTTGCCATTTGCATCAGCAGTGGTAACTTACCACTGCTGTCATTATAAGATTTCATTTTAGCTAGGAAACTTAGGTTTAGGTTTCAAAATTCAGTTTGCTCTTAGTTTAGATATAGCTTTAGATAGATTAAGCTTTAGTTTCCAATTTATAGCTTATTTCCTTAGGGGCATTTAGTTTTAAAAGTCATTAAAAAACCAAAAAGCCAAAAACAGTAGGTAGTTTAAGTAGCTTGTTAAGTTTTGATTTCCAGCTTAAGGTATTTGTTCTTATTATCTAAATTAGTAGTTAAATAGTAGATAGATAAGTTTTTAAGAGCTTAAAGTTTAGTTTAGCTTAATAAGTGTTTTAGCTTAATTGTATTTTGTGCTTTTTGAGTTAATTCCTGAGTTTCACTTTTTGATCTTCAAATTCCTGAGTTTCACAGTTTTTGTTTTTTAATTTGAGCTTATATTAAAGCTTGTGCAAAGCTTTTAGTGAATCAAGTTTTAAAAGCCTTAAAAGGCTACTTTTTGTGAACAGTCTTTCAAAATCTCTTTTTGAGCTTATCCTTGAGTTTCAGCTCAAGTTATCTTTATTAAAAGTGATTAAATTTGAGTGTTCTATAAGCTCCAATATTCAGTTTTTGTAAAAAGTAAAAAATAAAAAAGTGCAAAAAGGGGTGTGTTGCCAGAATAGAACCCACGACCTCTTGCACACAACACACACGTTTTACCATCATGCTTCAATATCTCATCCATCCTCTTCTCTCCTCATTAAATACTTGTACACATTTTCATTTCCTTTATAAATAATAAGCCGTAGCTTATTCATAGGCTTTTTGAGCTTATTCTTTAAGTTGTGTTTCTCTTTTAAATTTTCGTGTGTTCTTTATTAAGTTTTAGGCTTTTCCTGAATTTTTCAAATTTTTATATTCATTTTATAATTTACTAGGATTTTTCGTAGGTTAAAAATTTGAAAATCATTAAAAAATAGAAAAAAGTTTCAGAAAATTACAAAAAAATAGTTTTTAGTTTTATAAAAATTACTTTTAGGTTTACATTCAGAAAAATCAATTTCACCATTTTTAGATTTTAATTTTCATTTTTAAGCTTTTAATTTTATGTTTAAAAATAGGATTTTAATTTTAAAAATAGTTTTCTAAGTTTTTATGTTATTTTAGACTTTTCTAAGTTTAAAAATCATTTTTCTAAATTTTTAGGATTTAATTAGATTAAAATAGTTTTTAATTCATAATAAATTCAAAAATAATCAAAAAAATGTTTATTTTATGTACCAAAGTGAACATAATTGCTACTTCAAAATGAAGGTAATTGCTACTTTGAAAATGCATAATACACAGTCTATTCATACTTGGAATTGCTACTTCGAAAATGCATCTTATAAAAAGCAATAAATAGATAAAAGTATTAATAAGCAATCCCAAACTCCCTCTCTCCTAACAGATTTAGTCAAATTAGCGTTCAACTCAC
>BQNB010130740.1:0-18891 GCA_026074375.1 Tanacetum coccineum
ATCTTTCAGCAGTTTAAACCAGCAACATTAACTTTTAAACTAGCAGCACTAACTGAGCACAAGCAGTAGTAAGTACTTAGAATATTTTTTTTTTCATTCTTCATCAGCAGTACAAAGTTACACTATCAGTACTAACTTTATGCTAGCATTTGTAACTTTATTTTAGCAGTACTGGCATATACTAGCAGTAGTAACTTTATACTACCAGTACTAACTACTAAGTATAATTTTCATTAGTATCACCAATAGTACAAAGTATACCTGAGCAGTATTAACTCTAAGAATCATCTTGAAGTCTTTAAATACCAACAAATACATCACCATTTTCTTCGCGACAACGTCCAAAAGGGCAACATTTCTATCGAGAAAGTTGCATCCGAAGATAACTTAGCCGACATATTAACTAAGCCTTTAAAACGTGAACAATTTAATTATTTAAGATTAAGATTAGGAATAATGGAACATATCCCCGATAATGAATCACCATCCTCCTAAAAATAATCGTAAGCGGAAATTTGATGGAGAAATAATCATTATTTAAAAGATGTTTATTCTCATTACATGTTCCAGTTACAAACTTCGAAACATGAACATAAGATCGAAATTAGAACTTCAATAGATTACGAAAATATTAATAAAATAACCATAGATATTTTCTAAGTCTACATGTTTAGCCACATTTGGTTATTACGTAAAATTTCGAAATCGATTGTAAAGACAAAAAGAAATCACCACTCACACTTGTATTAACGATGTTTTATTACGTCTAAATGTTAAAAATGTTTGTGTTATTAGCAATGGTCAAAATTACATGCTAAAAGTTAACACACTCCTAGTAGGATCGCCCATGTTGAAATTTCATCGGGAAATTCACGACAACTCCAACTAAATGCTCAAAACTTGAACGTCGACTCTGAAAATTTAAAGATAACATATAACATATATAAGCCATTCCAATTGCTAAAACGATAACACACACACACACACACACACACACACACACATATATATATATATATATATATATATATATATATATATATATAAGGTATGGTTATTGTAAGAAGTAAGTATGGATAAAAAATATACGAAGGCACATAGACCATTAGATTGTATCATTTAAGATTTGATGTGTGTATGAGATCATTTTGGGTAAAAAATGTAAATATGCAACTCATAAAAAGACTAGATTTATCATTGCATGTAACCATAAGGGTACCAAAGTCATTTGAAAATCGTCCATTAATACCCACATTAGCAATTTGTAGCTGCCAATTAATTGGCGAACCAAATTATACTATATATTTAAAGCTTAAGATCGTTGCCCCGAGGCAACATTAAATGCAATCCCATAAATGCGTTGTGCCATAAATGTACTTGCTATATCCGACCCGAAGAGCTGTAAACCGGATTAAACATTTAATGCAACCCGACTAGAATTATACCCGATCCAAGACCCAATCATCTCCCTCTCCGTCTGTCTCTTATTATACCCGATCCACATATGTGTCCTCATTACACAATATCTACCTCCACCTGGACTCCACTATCTATTTCTTCTCAAAACTTCATCACACACGCTCTTTTTACCAGATCCTCTATTTTCTTCCAAAGGCTTTTCTTCAAGATCTCAAAATATAACACATTCATTTTCTAAGATTCTTAAAAACACAAACAAATCAGAACATATCTAGAAAGGTTTTAAACCATTATAAGTATGTGCCAATTTTTTTTGTTATTGCTTATTGCTTTTAATAATTTTGGGTTTTGTTTTCTTTCATTTTTTGCAGGTGCCTGCCGCCGCACCAACGTCGTCGCACCCCACCGCCGTCGTGCATACAAACCCATTAAAACCTACCTCATATGCCAACCAAAAACCTTAACGTCGTCATGCACCACCGTCGGTCGCACGCATTTGAGTTACATTATCTTGGAACGAGATTCACCATCAAGAGTAGGAGAAGTAAAGGTATGTTTTTGTTAAAGATTTTGGGTGGTATTAATTTGTGTAAGGTAGAAAATGTGTGATATGTGAGAAATCACATATCCTTTTTATACCAAAAATGGCCTTAAAATGATCAAAATGTGCAAAAATATGTTTGTATTTGTGTATTTTGTTGTTTGTAAATGTGTAGGTACGGATAATGCAAAAATCACAAGAAAACAGTCAAAACCGGACAAACACGGACACGGAAACGGATAGAGTGCACAAGAGCCGGGAGATTGCTATCAATGGTCAACAATTGGTCAACTATGGTCAACATGCTTAATGGAAAAATCCTCAAAATACCATAAAAACCCTTAATGTTAGATCAATTTGTGTAAGGCCGAGGATAGGATTCACTGCTACATATATGAGAATTTGTTTTAAAGTGTAACATTTTAAAAAAATGGGTTTTTTTTGCCTGAAAGTTATTTTTTTTGATGGTGGGTTTATGTTGAATGTTTTATTGGGTTTGCAAATACAGTTACAATGGTGTTGTTGTGAGTAGGATTGTTCACTTTTCGGATATAATGGAATAGTCCATTCATGGTACATTTTATTTTGGATTTTGGAAACTTATATAGTATTTGGTCACAAGCTGCCATTTATACATAAATTGTTGTGATCAACAAGGCTCGGATATGCATAACAATTGAACAAAGAGGATAAATCAGCCATGGCCGCAAGAATGTTGTTATTAATATGGTGTTGTTATTAAAGGTGTAGGCCTTATTCAGGATTTGGCCGAACACAGCTTACGTGACTAGGCATGATATTTGTTCTTTCATGTCTTCTTTATTCAACTCCCTCCCAAAATATTCTTAAAACCACCATTAACTTTCTTTACAAATGCATTTTCAGTATGTTGGACGGAATGTGAGGCCACGGTTTGTGACTGATTGTACACATAATGATGTTGCTGCTAGCATTGAAGTGAGTCAGACTTTGAAAACTCATAGAATCAACGGCAGTCCTAAAGGTTTGCGGAATTCATTGGGTGTTTCTTTACTGATATTTTTCGCACCTTTGTTCTAATTTTTCTTTTCCCGCTTAATGTTGTTCAAGAACATCATCGGATGTGCGAGGAACCTCTTCAATATGTGGCAAATATTTACAAAACTGGTGGTATAACATGTGTGAGGTACGTGTCTTGCCTCCACTCTCTCCCTTCATCTACCATAATACTACTATTCCACTCTCTCTATCTCTTGCCACCGCTTCTCTCTCTGAAACAAAAAAACCAACCGATTGGAATATAAAGTATTATGGTAGATCGGGTTACAGATCTCACTATCTCTCTATGCATATCATCATCGTAACATTAAATGCGTTCGTACAGGAGGTCTTGCCCACAGAAGAGATGAATCCAGCAGAGGTTCACTGTGAAGTGGAACAAGAACGATGGCTCGAGTTTTGCTTGGTTGTTACTGAAAAGCAGGTTAACAACACTTATGCTCCTATTTGAAAGGTGATTGGCATATATATTTATTTTTACTGTCACTAAATTATTCATCTAATTTGAACCGTATTAGGTCCCTAACTGAAAAACATGTATGTTCCTCAAAAACATTTTCATCTCTCAGAAGATGGGGGCAAAATATTGGTGATCTAATTACCTATACTTTACGATCGACTACTTCGCTATTTTTGAAGTATGATATTTTTTATTCGTGTTTTTCTAATACTTAACCGTATATACTATATAGCCAAGATGATTAGGTTAGAAATTCAAACTTCAAAACTCTTTAAGTGAGGGCTGACTTATATATTTTGCAATCCACGTAGCGTCGTAGAAAACGGCACATTATTTGCAGGCGGCACATTATTTGAACCAGAAGAACTTTGTTGGCGGATCAGGTTCATCTATGGATGGCTAGACGATAACTTTCTGCTTCAAGAAGTTGTCGTTACATATTATACTTTAAAGGTATGATCATTTTAGTGCAATACAACAAATTACTTGCACTATGTATTAATAAAACAGGTGCCAAACACTCCTATTGCAGCAAATCAATACACTACATGCTTTATATGTTTTTTTAAATTCAGTAAGGTACACATGAATTGCGACATACCTTAGTTTGGACATATTTTAAATGGTTGAATATCACATATATGCAGACTTCTGTAGTCTGGTGTAAATCAAGATGACAAGCTTATGGCAATGTATGGTATGATCGAATCCTAGAAAGAAGAAAGTGGCCCATACAAAGGTACGGCTACTTTTGTTTAGTTTACATCAGACACAACAAGGGACGGAGGGAAATGACAGTCTCGGAAGTTGTGCCGTTTATATTGGCACTTGCCTTCGGAACATACCATCAATGGCAGAAGGAACATTTCACATTCGATTATTATCTCCTAAGGTTTTTTTGTTGGCAAATATTTGCAAGTTCTAACTTTGTTAGGCATTTTAAGATAAGCATTTTCAAAAGAGCTGATTATTGAAAAGTAGTAAAATTTAAGCAAGCTTATGGCTTATGTGGTTTTCGGCTTATGCTTCACAAGCTCACTTTTTGGCTTATATAAGCTTATCAAGTCATAATAAGCTTATATAAGCCGAAAAGTTTAAAAATAAGCCACGTAAACTGACCTTATGAAACATAAGCCAAAAACCACATAAGCCATAAGACCGCTATATAGATTCTCTTACGAAGTTCACGAACCCGAGACATACAAGGTTGAAAATATTTAATCTATAAGTAATTGCATGATTCAGCTAATTAGTAACCAAAATATAACCACATTTACCACAAAATTTTTACATGTGAAAAGCAAAAAATGATGAATGATTGTAGCAAATTCTAAGTAGCCTGCATGTTATGTTTTAAAATATGACTTAAAAATAGAAATTAAGAGTGTAGCATCTCGACTTCGTATATCTCTCTATGATGCTCAAACCGTGTAAGTACATGGTCTAATACTAAAGCATATCCCTTATCCATAGATGACACTTGCATTGTATACATGCAACATAGGCAGATTCCTAAATTATTCTGACAAAGCAAAACGAGCAGCCTCATCCAATAAAATTTCACTCATTACGCCATCAAACAGCAAGTGCTCCTTTTAATGTGATATCTAGGATCATTCGCTAAATAAGTTGGATTGTACCGCGTACCCTGCACACCAGTGGGATTGACTATTGTTGTTGGACTCACTTATATACGGGTAAAGTTTTCTGCTTATTACGCAGAAGCAGTTTTGGGTGTTATCCAAACCGGCTGTGTTATTCTGAGGTAAAATTAGCAAATTCGGTTAAGAAAGTTTTTAATGAAGCAAATAAATCCAAAACACTACTTCCTTAGGTACTTATCTTTAAGCTTGCTCCACAATTTAGCGATCAAATTGTGGTACATAGTTATCGTCTATATCTGTTGTTTCCGAACATAGTAACATATACTACTTTAGTACTTATTGGTGATAGTTATTGGTATTTATTGTGTTAGGATGTACAGGGTATGATTTACTTCATGTTTTCTTTAGTTTTTCAAAAAACTTCATTGAATATGCAAAGCTTACTGGATAGAAATCGTAAAAAGACTATATGACTTTGCTTTCGTAACACATATAAGGAAATGATAATTGATCGTAAACCCATTATTGTTTCGTTCGTGAATCTAGCCATGTTCTTCTTTTTCAATAAGTTTATGTCTTGAATTAAGTTCTGCAAATTATGTAAATATGTAATCTCACTTGAATTATTTTTTCTTTCCAAAAAATATTAGCTGAAGCATGCGTCGTGTTTTCTGTGTTTTGCACGCAGACAAAAAGGTAATCTAACTCCCCTATCCGTTATAAATTTTGTCCATGTTGTATCAATTTTGACCAAATGCGTGTTTAATAAAAGTTTGCATCTCTCAGCTCCAAGTTTTCTTTATCTAAGTAGTGGTTTATTTGATAAATATGGGTAAAGAAACTTGGTGAAGGTTATCCGTAAACGACAAAAATGCAAGTTAAATCCTCTTCAAAAGTAATCCATAAGTGGTGTTTGAATTTGCAATTTTGAAACTAACTATATCGTTGCTGAAGTTTGAAGTTGCAATGAGCATTTACTAATGTATAAATAACAGATATTTGGCTTCCCAAACAAAGCTCTTTGGGGGCCTTCATAAAAAGTATGTTGTAGCTACTCCGATACATATTATTACTGCTATTGTGGAATCCGAGGTCACACATAGGCACTTCAGCAATAGATTACATATAAATGAGTCAACCCGGTTAATGTTAACATGAACTAAACACTTTATTTTTAACTGCCTAACATTGTTTATTTCTTTCTCAGGTTGCCAAGCCCGATGACCTATTCTCTTTGAATAATGGCCGTCTCACAACGTCGTTCTTGGATTCTCTCCTAACAGCAACCGGGGAAAATGTTCAAAAAGCAATGTCTTGCATTTTGGTGCATGGTTCATGTTAAATTTGTACACTTAGACATTGCTTACTGCATTTTGGAACATGCTTTATGTCTGGACACTTGCATAGCTTTTGTAACTCACTTAACTTACTGATTCTACATATTTCATTTTACTTTTGTCAAGCGAAACACAAGCGAGATTCTTTTTGACTCAACGACGTCTAGCCCCGCGCTTCGCGGCGAAGCGCGGGCTAAAAACCTTGTTATATTTTATTATGTAGGTATAAAAAATTTATTTTCTTATTACACAATATTCTAATAACCGGGTTTCGGTGAGCTCATGCCATTACAAAATAGAGGTGCCGTTAATCGCAACAAAAAAAAAATACATATATATCACTAGGCATAAATTAATTAAATTTGAGCCCCAAATTTTATATATATATATATATATATACTAGTTACGTAACCCGCCCGACGGGCGGGTTTGTTTCTTTGTTTTTTTAAGTGTGTATCTATCGGATATTTAAGACGATGTGTTTCAATTGTGTTAAATTGTCTGACGGTTTGATAGTATATGTTTTTCTTTTGTAATTCATATAAACTTAACCGTGCTGTCTTAAAGCTTTAGTTTATCGAGATAACCGACACTGGATTTTTTCCGAACCTATTGATTCTGATCTGAAGAGCCAATTCTGAAATGGTTGGTTCGGCTTGGGCACTGGATCTTTTCCGAACCTATCGATTCTGATCTGATGAGCCAATTCTGAAATGGTCGGTTTGGCTTGGACACTGGATCTTTTCTGAACCTATCGATTCTGATCTGATGAGCCAATTCTGAAATGGTCGGTTCGACTTGGCTCGTTTTGTCGGTTTGGTTTGGTTTTCGGTGAGTTTTGGTCAACCTTTGAACTGTATAATAATGGCAGTTAATTTTGTTATTCGATAAACAATTGAGTTTGTTTTAATTTAAATAATAAACGTTGATGCTTGTTGGTGTTTTTCTTTTATGTTATCTAATAGGCTAATGATGTTTTTGACCGATAATAAAGTTAATAATTCACGTCCATTTTGTGAAGACGTAACAGTAAATTAATTTTATGCATTAGTAGACTGTGTAAAGGTTTTTTTAGTTTAAGTATGTAATTGTGACAGACATGTTTATATGGTTAATGAAATTTGTTGTGTATATTGACCGATAATTAAGTTAATAATCCACGTCCATTTTGTGAACACGTAATTGTGAATTTATTTTATGCATTAGTAGATAACAAAACAGTGCATGCAATAAAGTATATATTGCATGCATGTATACATGACATAGCATGCATACGCATATATGTATTGAATGAAATCATAGAAAGCAACCACTTCTTTTGCTTAACTTCATTGATGCCGAGGCTCCTTGTACATTCCACGTCGACTGGTTAGGGATAGAGTGTATATTATATAATTATATGAGTTAACATGAAGTTTATAATGAATAAAGGACTGAAAAAACATAAACCGAGTTCATTGGCAATTAAAGGAGGACTACACCATTGTCATGTGGGAATGACTCCCTCGTAAAATGTATCACATGTTTTCAAAAGGTTTTAATGAATATTGAAACTATAAAATTGACAGATAAAAACTTTGGGGTTTTACCACCTCAATAGAGTTTTCATCTAATCCTCATTTATGGCAATACTTGGCTCCGGATGTTGATTTATTCTTGTAAGATAGAATTGTTTTATAAGAAAATGAATATTTGTTAGGGATCAGTTTGTACACTTGTTATGCATACAACTTATAAAAAACGTAATAGAGAGAAAGTGTAACAAAATTGCTTCATGACATATAAAAAAGAGATAATACTAAGCGTAAATAGGAAAAATTAGGTGTTTGATTTAGGGGGTATTTGGGATTGCGTTTATACACAGATTATCTGCTTATCGTGGTCTGAAAACGCAAAATTTCCGTTGTAAGTGTTTGGATGGTAAAAGTGAAAAATCACTTATCTACATTTCAGACCTATCAAAACGTCATTTTGTAGAAGCAGCTAAGGACTTGCTTTTGCAAAACGCAATTCACATCTAATGCCAAAATTACAAAATTAACCCTCGATTATTTCTTTGTTAAAACTGAAAACTTCCCTACAAACTTGTTGTCTTATCTTATGAAAACAATTTTGATCCACTAACACCAATAAATATGTGGATCTTGTAATCGAAAGAAAACAAAAAACCCTTACATGTGTATCAGTTTATGCATTTCTATCACATATTCAACATGTGATCAAGGGAGATGGTTTGCGATGGTGAAGAACGGTGATTACTCAAGGTGGCGATGAATTTATAGTTTGCATGTTTTGGGGAAGAGAAAATAAGGAGCCGGTTGAAAGTGATAAAAAGTAGGTAAATGATAAAAGGAAAGGATAAGGATAGAGATGATATGACTTGTAGTTTGATATATAAATAATACTGTAGTTGTTAAAAGTGATGTATATGGTGATTAAATCTTATAATTAATTTGTATGTTATGTTTTTTTAGTAAAATGCACGTTCAATCATATATGCTTTTAAAAATATCAAATGTCTTTTTTTGTTATTTTACATGTTTATGTCTTAAATAATCTCATATCAAACAACATAATCAAATCCAAACATTATTTTTCATAACCACGTTTTGTAACAGCAGATTATCTGATTATTCGTTTTCAAAACACATAATCTATTTTGAATAAGCAATCCCAAACACCCTCTTAAGATATCTTGATAATCATATGTAACCGAATGTTGATGCTTGCACATTAACATACACATATTATCAAAGAAAGATGTAAATCATCTTACTGAACATGACATCTTTAAAAAATTTGTTACAAAATCCATATATGATAGAATGATACGAATCGATTTAAGAATTAACAACTATTACATAATTATCATCAAAATCAAAATAAATTCAGAAGTAACACCGTAATCGAACATGGATGTAATAACCAATCCTTATATTTAAAGTTGAGCAAAGTTGCAATCTAATTCTATGTAATACATGATAGTAAACAAAATGTATAAATAATCCAGTAGTGTGAAAAAGCATGTGATGAAAATAAAATGTTATAGAAAGAATCGATCATAATTCATAACATGCCCAAAAGAATAAAAACTATCACGCTTCTTCCACAATCTCCGAAATCCATTGCGGAAATATAAACAATTTTTAAAAAAATGACGTTCCATCAAAATTTAACTCAATATTCTAGCAACCTGTAATAAGTGGCAATTTAGCTGATAATGACTCTCTTCTTTGTATTTTCATCTCTTCATAAAACCTTTCGATAAACTTCCCAGTAAACTTACTAAGCGGTGGCAAGATTTATTTTGATAACTACCACTCGTCAACTAATAATTATGAAATACTTACTCCTAGAGTTGTGGTTGGAAAATCCTGCACCAGCTGATGTAATGCCTATTCCATAAACGAACGGAAATGTATATCAGCTTGCAAGATCATTAACTATCAATGCCTGGATCAACAAATTCAGCATGTTGTACCCGTGCTTACAAACTTGCAGACCTGCTTCAGCCCAATCAAGTTTTGTAGTCTAGAAAAACTTGGTAGCCTGGAGTGAACAGAACAGGTGCTTTTTGTTTTGAGAATTTGGTGGTCTATGATGCAACTCATTCAAAACAAAGCATTTCAACAATTTCTGATAGCTACCCCTAGCTTTCACTGGATATGAAGGAGGGCTGCAAAAATAATTTAAATAGGCTAAGCAGTTGAATCAAATAAAGATTGTACGTAACGATGAGAAAATGAATTACTAAGGAAGTTATGCGTACCAGTGTTCTTTATACCACTCAGACACAAGAGGGATATCTTCAGCACGCCTCATTTTACCATCTGATGTGTGTACCCTTGTAGATACGTAAGTTGCTTCACCCAACAACTACAATCTATGAAAAAACAAAAACAGATAGAGTTAAAACACATACAGAACATGTATCTATATTTTTGATAATGCTAAGAACTGGACTCACTTATAGTCTTTTCATACAAATAGAAAACTAAAGAATCATGTTAAGAAAAACTTCCACATTAGAGACACAAAAGGGATTCTGATATGACCTCTAAAACAGTAGAGACACAACTTTTGATTATTATCACAATTAAGAGACGATTCATTATCTTGCTCAATCTCAGAAGCAGCTTCTTCTTCTACCAATCCGAAGCAACAATTTTCAATTCCATAAGCTGAATGTCCATTCCCAAATGCCTTAACCTCTTGTGTTTAAAATCTGATAGACCACTGCAATACCAAAGTTTCCCACAATTCTTTTCGTGTGTTCGCCAATCTCCTCTCACCGCAAACGCCTTGCCACATTTCCAGCACATAAAAGATATATATTATTGTCGCATTTTACTAACAGTAACATCCTTATGTGATGTTGACGCATAACCTTAAAGATAATATTATATGCTTCTCAAGTATTTTAACAATACCCGCCTCACATCCATCGTTAGATCACATACTTTCTATTTCATAACCAAGGAAAATATATTCCAGGGTTAAACCTTAAAGGTGAACGGATAATAAGTTTATTAATATCGTTAAACTCATTCCAGTCCTCATCACCTTTCTCCATGTCACGATACAAGGGTTCAAATTTCGAGCCACCTGCGAACAATGAAAAACTTTAAAAATATGCTCAACGGACTCTCAACATAAGCGGCATGTTAAAATAACAGAAACGTACATGCAAAAACTTAAAAAAACATACCGTATGCACATATTAAGAGCTTTGGCGGTTTCCCGCAACCTTTGACATTGTTTCTCCCATAAAGCTGCTTTCCTAGCAACCTCCTCCTCTGAAGGTGGCTCTTCAACTGGTGCTGGAGTCCACAACAGTTGCCAACACCTTGTCTTTTCTTTAGCTTTTTTCGCCCCTGTCTGCAATATTTTAATTAAAATCAATAACCTTTTTGGAAATAAATTTAGAAAAAATAGTGCAATACCTGAAATAATTTAACTTCAGAAGCATAATCAGGGGCACAACCCAATACCATTCATCTATTCGCTGCTATATGATAATCAATAAGAAGGGAGGGGAGGATCTACTTCGCTCGTTGATAGTTATGCTCTTTGTCTATAGGATTGACTTGTACTGAAGTGCTTCTTTAGGCTTTCCCAAAAGTGACAAAAGACTTGAACATATGTTTCGACGAAAGACCAGCTTCTTCAAGTTGATCTTGTGGTGCCCATGATCAATATATCTATCTATGTGATCCAAATCCACCAATAGACCCTTCCTCTACTGTAAGTAAGACTTCATCCTCGTTAGCTAATCTTTTGATTAATTCTGCATCCAACGGCTTGCAAAACCGAGCATCGGCTACTACAGATATGTTACGTGCTTGAATCAAGCTAGATGCGCCTAGACATTGTTGTATGAATGAACCATGTTGACTAATTGGGTGTCTGGATGCATGATTAAGCATATTATGAATGTCATTTCTCAACAGTTAGGCAATTAATAATTAAGATAAGTGGAAAATTATAAAACTATCTCCATCTTTAAGTGATTGTCTGATTCAAATGATAACAGTAGCAAAATCACTTAGGAAATGCGCGCCCAAACACTCACTAAAGCTCGATATAGGTAGATATTTTACAGTTAAATCAATAATTAGTTTTCTTTAAGGAAAATCTTTAATTGTTTCATTATATACGACTATTTTGACTAAAAATAAATAGAAAATCACAATTATAGTCACTTTTACCAAAATTGTATAGGCAAAAATATTGTAATTTTGTATCAAACACATTCCAAATTGCATAATATTAACATATACTGTACAAACTAAGCATCAACTTTGGATTCAAAAAGAAAATGAATTTTAAATTATTACCTGAAGTGTTAAATTATGACAGTATGATCCCATCTAAACAGGACATCATAGGATACATTAGTTTGAATGTGAGAGGTATATACCAGAGGTTCAAAATCATAGGTGATTGTTTGGCCACATGTCACGATGCACTATGCAACCTACTCTGCACTCTTCATGAAGATACCTCAATCCCCGAGCAGCCCCCAAAACAATTTTTTGGCGTGCTGACCATTTCAATGGATATCGATCACGTCCTGCTTATGTTACAAAGGCCATATAAAGAGGGTAGAAAAATGCCATCCATAACAAATATTAAATTATTAATCTTATGCTTTGATATACTTAATTCAAGAGTTACTATACATGATCCCCTTGAGAGCTTGCCAGTTTGTGTTATTTTATGGAAACCGCCTGTCCATATGGAAGTATCCCTCAGTGTACTGACCCGAATCCTCCTTCAGCCAAGAAATTATCTTTAGAAAATCCATTAGTTGCAAGCTCTAGCTCCGTATAACTGAACCATCTTGGAGGCTTACCAAATATTGGTGCCTTGTGCTGACATATCAATCACAATGGAGGTGAGCCCGAAGGTGTGTTCTGTGGCAAAGATATTGCATCTCCAACAATACCTCTAAACTCTACATCGTTTCTCTGACTGGTATCAAGGTCAAGTTCAAAGAATTTTCTGAAAGAACCTTCATCCCATCGCTGAGACAGGTGACAGCTTGAAGTGAGAATATCAGTCATCCATGGTTGAAACCATAAACTTGAGTAACGTGAAGAGAGATGCTCACTTTCAGAGTCTGAGTCCGAATCATTGAGATCCCGGTTCTTCGGGCGAAAGATTCCACCCTTAAGGAACCACTGGTTACTGGAAGGAAAAAAGGTGAAGTTCCTGGATCAGAACTTGAAACTGATGAGGTCCCAACGGATCAAATATTAAGTGACATACATCTATAAACCACTACCAAATATCTACATGCCAAGTAATCATCACAATTAACAGATTACACATAACTGCATAAGTTTAATCGGAGGATTCAAACCAAAACTGTGAAATACAACTCAAAACATAAAAATAAGCACTAATTAACGCAATCACTGCATCTTTAGCTCTACCCCTAGTTTCCTCATAAACCTGTATGAAAAGAAAAGGTTTCATTAGTAACAAATAAACCAACAATCGTAATGAACCATTTGCTCAAACTGCAGAACACCACTGAGGGTTCCACATGTATGGTCCATTCACAGCTTGAAGAGAACTGCAGATGTGCTTCCTGCAGTGTTTGATGGTGTAGCATTTGTTGTAAACGAAAACATGAGCGTAATAATTTTTGTTTTCGTGATTTTCTATATCACCTGCTACATCGTATATATTGTGACAGCAGCTGATGGCGGTAGCAGCAAGCGGCTGTGTGACAAACTCCAGCGACATCAGCGGCAACGACTCATACACATATTCGACTGGCATACATCCAAAACGGCTTATAGATCGTAATAAAATCTGCATATACAAACAAATACATATCTAAAATGAAAACAGCCACATGTCTTGAATACTTTAAAAAGAGTTTTCATATATAAGGTGATGTACTGAATAATCTTTTCATAAATCACTAAATTAATTTTATCTTTTATTAATTGTTTGTACAAAACATGTCAACTAAAATAAACTTACCAGATCTTCATTGTACTTCTGATGTTGGTCATCTTAGAAGATCTTCAATGTTGTTTGCATCCTCCATCTGCAAAACTGCACCTCATCTGAAGACTCTAACCTGATTCACCATTTGAGCAAAGATACGTGCCTATATATATCCAAATTCTTAAATGTAGAACCCTGAACGATATTTTGTATCCAACTTACATCCGTAAACTTTTCTCGGTGTCAAATATCCTATTGCATGCTGAAAACATATTATACCAAGATATTAAATTGTAAAGAATTATACTATGATTTGTGTTTTATCCTTTCATTTGATTACCAAAACCTTACCTAATGGCCAGGTGAATCCTTCTCTGAAAAAACAAAACAAAAACTGATCCGTGATTTGAGACTCGTACGCTTCGTTTCCTTCTTAATGTTTTAAAGATTGTAATCATATTGGCAGGGCTTACATAAAAAGTTGAAGCTTCTGATGCTCATCCAATAGTTGAGTCAAATAACTAAAACAAAACAAAACAAAACCAGATGAAAAAACAAAGTAAGAGCAAAAATCAATAAAGAAAAAAGATGATAAATGAATGATATTAGGGTTTTATGTAAATATGGTTCTCAATATACTGGAAGAAAAAAAACGTGTATATGGAGTATATCTTAAAGTTAATTATGGAGTATATCCTGAAAGATATACTTTTGAAAATCAAAAGATATCAACATGGTTTTTTTAGACAATATTATTATTGTTTTTGATAGTAGAAAACAAATAGTGTCTTGGCTCACTTGGTAAATGTCATATAAATTTAAATAGAGGTCACAAGTTCGAACCTAGGCATGCCCAATATTTTATAAAAATATCCGAAATTCCATGTCATGTGTCTGCCATGTCATCATTGAGGTGGCGTACAGTCACTAAATCATAGTTAGCCCCATATATATGTTATAGATCTATATATAGGATAAAGATCAAATAAAAAGACAAATATTCGTGAGAAGTATAAAAAGATTTTTTTTTTGAAAAAAGTTCTTAAAAAATTTTGAAAAAAATCCACAACATCGTGCATGTTGGTGCATGAAAAAGTTGTGAAAGAAGTTTTTTTTAAAGTGGATAGTTTTGCCGAAAAAAAATTATGAACAAAAACGTTTATGCATTAAATCGCTTTTTTGTGCATCAAATATTCGTTTTCGTACCAACTTCTTTTGACTTTTTGCATTAAAATTTTATTGCGCATTAAACTATAACAAGTTGAAAATTTTGTGCATCAAAAATTTTTTGTGCACCAAAATTTATTTTTTTGTACATTATTAAGAAAAAGTTTATTGAGACTCAAATTAGCAAAAATTCTATTTACAAAATCGTTTTACTGGACACCAACAAACCTTGATTTGAATGAAAAAATTTCATAGAATTTTTCGAGAACTTTTAAATAAATTTTTTTATCCTTCTCACGGATACTATTGTACTTTTTATTTTAACCTTTTCTCTATTATATATATTTGTATTATAGTATTATATATATGATATATATTATTTATAATCTAGTTAAAATGGTGTAGGTTGGGCTAAATGTTGTAAAGTGAGAAGCATAAAAATTAGACAAATGTAACATGTATTAAATAGTTGTCTGGTCGTGTACGATTTGTTGGTTCGTGTCGAGTTGTTGGAGTTTGTGGTTAGTGTATAGACGAGTAATTGGTTCGCGAATTTTTATGTATAATACAAGTTTCTTGTGTTTATCTCGATGTTTATCATAGTTTAAATTATTGTTAACTCAGATGTAACTTGATAGAAGAGTGTATCAGTCAATTGCGAATAATAAGATAGTATTTATATGATAGTCTTTTGTGGAAGCAAAAATTATGTTATCATATGTATCAGCTATAAATGATTGGGGTATCTAGTTTTTTTGTGGTTGTACATCGAATTGTTTATTGATTAAGATTTTAATTTCATGTATGCTACTATTAAATATAAAAATCACTTGTTAATTAATAGATTCAATGGATGAATATCACTTCTCATTTTAACAACTTTAAAGCTATACACTACAATAACCTCCCGTCATTTATATATATCTGTATATTATAGTACTATATATTATATCATAGTTTTAATATTATATCTAGTGTATTATTATAATATAATATATACTATATATAATATAGTATATAGTATATATTATTTATATAGATATATAAGAGGACAGTTATGAAATTTTGTGACTCTCTCGTCAATACGATAGTCATTATGCAATGGACACAATTTTGCACTTCCCCTAAAAAGATCGCGACTCTTGTAAATAACTCTTAGTTGTGTGTATCTAAACTTTTAACTAAATTCAATGTTTTTTATTATTTTTTAATACGGTGAGATTTTGACATGCACTACATTAATTCTTTTCCAATTAAGATTATACATGTTTTGTTTAAATTATGCATTCTTAAAATTATATTTAATCCCGGCCTGGTAGGATGGTTTACGTTTGGATTTTTTCGACGTTTTGGAGATTTATAAGAAAATGAGTGGTGAGGTTGTGGTATTATTTCTTTCAAACATGGGTTTCATTCACCTAAGGGGTGGAAACTTCTTCTTTTATTGCGCTGGTTTCTGGGAAGAGCTCATGATTGCTAAAATGGTGAAAGAGACTTTAGACGCAAGTAGGTTTAATTGTAGTTTAATTGAGAGTTTGTACAAAATATTTGCTAAGATTTTGGAAATTGTCTTGTGGTTGTTTTGGGGCATATTGTGAATGAAATCGGCTTTTGTTGCTAACAGGCAAATCCTTGATGACCCTTTCATTTTAAATGAGCTATTACATTGGTATAAGTCAAAAAAGAAACAGGCCATGATCTTTAAGGTTGACTTTGAGAAGGCATATGATTCGGTTCTTTGAGACTATTTGGATGATGTCTTGAAAAAAATTGGTTTTGGTGATAGGTGGTGTGGTTGGATACAAAGCTTTAGAGACTCAGTTATTGTGAATGAAAGTCCAACAGGAGAATTTCAGTTTCATGAAGGTCTCAAACAGGGTGATCCTCTTTACCATTTCTTGTTTATTTTGATAATGGAAAGCCTTCATATTTCGTTTCAAAGAGTGGTGGATGCATGTATGTTTAAAGGTATCTCAATGGGTCCGTCTTTGCAACTTTCACATCTCTTTTATGTCGATGATGTTGTTTTCATGGGTCATTAGAGTGACTCGAACATTGATATTATTGTTCAAGTGCTGGAATGTTTTTATCGAGCTTCAAGTCTACGTATTAACATGAATAAAAAAACAAACTACTGAGGATATCAGTGGCTAAAGATAAAGTCGATCATGCAACTGAGAAGATTGGTTGTGTCACACTTAAAGCTCCTTTTTTATTTAGGCTCGAAAGTTGGTAGCTTTATGTCTCGCACTCAGTCTTGGAATAAGATTGTAAATAGTCTTGTTGCACGTCTATCAAAATGAAAGATGAAGACATTATCTATAGGTGGTAGATAAACTCTTCTCAAGTCGGTTTTAGGTGCAACACCTATTTATCATATGTCGATGTTCAGAGTTCCCATGAAGGTTTTGCAAAGAATGGAGTCTATTCATTGTCATTTTTTAATGGTGTAGAACATAATGGTAAGAAGACGATATGGGTGAAATGGAGTAAAGTGTTGGCATTTAAAGAGAAATGAGGCTTAAGTGTGTCGAGTTTCTATGCGTTGTGAAATAGCATGCTCCTTATGTTTAGTGGGTGATTCATCTGTGTTGGGGTTTCTGTACTCAATGTTCATCGTGTTGCGTGCGCGAGGGTTATTACACGGAATTGTGGTGAAGATGGTAAACTTGGCAGATAATTCAAAATATTCTGTCACCCGTCTATATTTTATAAGGTTATGGTTAGATATTGTTCGTGAGGTAAAGCAATTCAAGAATCGTGGTACTGATTTGATAGGATTTATTCATAAAAAGATGGGTAACGGGGCTAATACGTCTTTTTGGGAGGACACGTGGAGGGGTGATGTTGCTTTTAAATCCCTTTATCGTAGAGTGTATGCCTTGGAGTCTTGTAAGAGTGTTACTATAGCATCAAAATTGTCCCATGAAAATGTGGGCTATTCTCTTCGTCGTGTTCCAAGGGGAGGCGCGGAACAGGTTCAGTTCTTAGAGTCGTTGGCGAACGTGAAGGGTATCTCTCTTGCTGCTATGAGGGATATGTGGGCTTGGTCATTGAAGGGCTCAGGAGAGTTCTCTGTTGCATCAGTTAGAAAGTTGATTGATGATCGTATGTTACCGGAGGTCTCACCCAAAACTCGTTGGATTATTGTAGTGCCTATTAAAGTAAATGTTCATGTCTGGAAAGTAAGGTTAGATTGTTTACCTACTATGCTGAATATTTCTAGAAGAGGTATGAATATTGAATTTATTCTATTTCCTATATGTGGTAAGGAGGTGGAATCGTCTAGCCATATTTTCTTCGCTTGCCAAATAGTTAGAGAGGTTTTTCGTAAGATCACTTGCTGGTGGGATGTCAATCTTATGGAGGTGTCTTCATACGAGGAGTGGTTAGATTGGCTTTTGAAACTTCGTCTTCATTATAAGTATAAACAGTTGCTCGAAAGAGTTTGCTATATTATGTGGTGGCTTATTTGGATTTTCCGTAACAAGAGTATTTTTGGTTCAGATCTTCCTTCGAAGGCGATGCTTTTTGATGATGTGGTGGCCCGTGCTTTCTATTGGTGTCTAAATAGATGTAAGGCTTCTTTTAGTTGGATTGATTGACTTAAAAACCCTTATCTTGTAATCTTGTAATTTTCTAACACCTTGCTAGTCTTTTAATATTATTCGTCGTTAAAAAAATGCATCTTACTGTATTACACAGTTGGTCTCTATTTTGAGAAATAGGGACAATCGATGCAATTAGTTTGAAAATTAAGGATTATTTATGTAATTCAAATCGAATAAGGACGAAATATGTAATTTTGGGTAAACTATAAGGACGAAACATGTAATTTATTCTTAAAAATAATTATCTCTA
>BQNB010130741.1:0-16878 GCA_026074375.1 Tanacetum coccineum
CTAAATCTTTCAATACCTTACCCGGATCCAAAAAGCCCAAACCCTAGCCCATTACCATTTTATTAAAACCACAGGGACCATTTCTTACCTTAATCATACCTTAACTCTTAAAATCAGCTAATAACCTTATCACCTTTGCTTAATTGG
This sequence comes from Tanacetum coccineum, assembly GCA_026074375.1. Taxonomy (NCBI): domain Eukaryota; kingdom Viridiplantae; phylum Streptophyta; class Magnoliopsida; order Asterales; family Asteraceae; genus Tanacetum; species Tanacetum coccineum. Next base: position 148 of record BQNB010130741.1, read on the forward strand.
ATTTTAGCTAATGGAAGGGGAGTCAATTGTGGAAGGACTCCCATGTACTATTACTGGCTTATTTCTAATAAGCCAATGCTGTTGATTAAGCTCAATTGAGCCTAAGCTTCTGTTAAGCTGAAGCCATTTGTAAGTCTTCTTTAATATTCCTTTGTCATTTAAGTTTTAGTTTAAATAATTGCTTAATAGTGTAGATTGCTTATTTGCTTATTAGTTTCTTAGATTTTGTTTCTAGTTGCTTATTTGTGTCTTATAAGTGCTTATTAGTCATCATTTGAATCTGTCTTTAGCTTAGTTAATGTAGCTCTTATTATTTCATACTTGTCTTAAAAAATCACTAGAAAACCAAAAATATAGTAGCATAGTTTTTAAATCAGTGTTTGAATCTGAGATTGATGTTAATTTGTTGTTGTTTGATGATTGTTGAGATGTTTAGATCCTGCATAGAGTTGCTTGTTCATTGATTAAGTAATTTGAGGTCTTGAAGTTGTTATATCAAACATTAAGGGGTGTTTGGTTTAGCCAGGTTTGACTTCAAAAAGTCAAGTGAACTTTGAGATTTTTTTTGGTTAGTTGAATCAGCATATTTGATTAGGTTTTGAGTTATTTTGAGTCATTAGTTTAAGCTTATAATCATTTTGAGGCTTAATATTTTCATCTCAGCACCAGGGGACCTTTTTCCCTAGTCTTTGTTTGTGAAAACTTGAACCAAGCCATTCAAGGCTTGGATTTTGCTTGATTTAAGTTTAAACACTCTTGTTGAGTGTGTTGTTGATTTTTGCAGGTGTGTATAATTTATTTTAGACTCTAGTGATGATGGGTTTGTCTGCAGAGCCAACACACACAGAGCGTATGAGTGTGTGGCAGCACGCACCTCCCTCAAGAATAGGAAGATCATTTTTCATTGTGGGTCCTCTACCTGTACTGAATAACTGTAGGTTAGCGTGAACTGCGGGCTTGGGACTAGACGTGTACGAACTGCGTATGGTGGCAACCTGTACCTGGCCTCGACCTTGAGTTGTGCACATCATCTGCTTTACTCCCCGTGGGGCTCGCGATTTCTGGTCATGTATGGGTTCAATCATGTGCTGTACGCGGTTCTCATGATATCACTTCAATAGATGTGCTGTAGGGTGCTGGTCTTCCTCAAGGGACGTACAGCAATTAATAGGGTTGTAGTGGCATTGTGTCCCCCGCTGTAGCGAGTTACGTAAATCTCGACGCTTTTTGTAGCTCCTACTCAGTGTGCCCAAATGCCTCTCATAGGGGGGTGAGGGTTTTAGAAGACTGAAATTGAGTTTTGGCCTTTTGCCAGTTTTGTCCTTTTGCCATTTTCACTAGATAGCAATCTTAAATTGTAGTGTCTTTTGGATCAATATTAGGTTTGTAAATGTAGGCTATAGGTTTTAAAATTCAAGTTGCTTAAAGTGTAGTCATATCTTAGTATAGATTAAGCCTCAATTTTCATTTCCAAGCTTATTTCCTTAGGTACATTTGCTCTTAAAAGATTTCAAAAAGCCAAAAAAACCAAAAACAGTAGGTAGTTTAAGTAGCTTTTTAAGTTTTGATTTCTACGGTGTTTGTTCTTATGATCTAGATTAGTAGTTAATAAGTAGATATATAAGTTTTTAAGAGCTTAAAGTTTAGTTTAGCTTAATGAGTTTTTTTAGCTTAATTTGATTTTGTGCTTTTTGAGTTAAAATTTAAGTTTGCAGGTTTAATCATTAATTTCAGATAGTGTAAAGTGTTAGTAGCTAAAGTAACTACTCATTTCTAAATTAAGCTCATCATAAGCTGCTTAGAACATCTTTTGGTTTTTAAAATGAGCTTATATTAAAGCTTGTGCTTGTGTTTTAGTCTAAATAAGCTTTTAAGAGCTCAAAACCATACTTTCTGTAATCAGCACCTTTAAGAGCTTTTTGTGAGCTTAAAAATAAGTTTCAGCCTATATGGTTTTTATTAAAGTTGCTTATAATCATGTGCTCTTTCAGTTTTAGCTGTTTGTTTTGAAAAAAAAACAAAAAAATAGCAAAAAGGGGTTGCCAGACCTCGAACCCAAGACCTCTCTCTTATAAACCATATGTTTTACCATTGTGCTTCAATAGCTCATCCAACCATCCCTTACACCATTTAATCTTTATACTAGATTTCTTTTTCCTTTTTTATTATAAGCCGTAGCTTATTAATAAGCTTTTTGAGCTTATTCTTTAAGTTGGTCCCTTTGTTCTATTTTTCTTAAGATCTTTGTTGCTTTTTAGATTTATCATGAATTTTAGATAATTTTTCATTAAGTATTTTATTTTTAATCTTTTTTCTTAAGATTTTAATTTCAAAAATTCATAAAAAATAGAAAAAAGTTTCAGAAAATTACAAAAAAATAATTTTTAGATTTATAAAAATTACTTTTAGGTTTACATTCAGTAAAATCATTTTCACCACTTTTAGATTTTAATTTTCATTTTTAAGCTTTTAATTTTAAGTTTAAAAATAGGATTTTAATTTTAAAAATAGTTAAAAATAGTTTTCTGAGTATTTATGTTATTTTAGACTTTTCTAAGTTTAAAAATCATTTTTCTAAATTTTTAGTACATAATTTTCTATTTTTTAGGATTTAATTAGATTAAAATAGTTTTTAATTCATAATAAATTCAAAAATAATCAAAAAAATGTTTTTCTTTTTCTTAAAATTTTCTTTTGTCCTATTTTAGGTTTAGAAATTTAGTTTACATTTTTAGGAGTTAATTTTAGTGTATTTGCTTATTTGTCGCTTTTAATTGCTCCCGTTAATTTGTTTAAGTGTTTAATAGCTTTTAATTGTTCATTTTAAATTGTTGCTTTTATTTAGTAGTTATAGAAACTCAAAAATATCTTTTCTCTCATTCAATCACAAATCTTAGCTCAAACGTAGGTTTACAATTTCACAAGATCTTTGGGAAACGAACCCTGTGATCATAGCTTCCCGGTTAAATATACGTATTATATATTATATATATATCTTTTAAGAGTGAATTTTCCTAAGGGAATTTTCTTAATTGCTCTTTTGGAATTATATTATATTATATATTTCTGCGTGTATAAAAGCAACAATCAGATACGACAACAATTTAAAGGGTTAGGATCGTATGACTTTGGGACCAAGAAAAAAAGAAGGGCTAAGATGACTTTGAGCTTATACTCACACAACAAACACACATGGCTTCTGTTTCAGCAAAGAAACACATCCAGAGAGGACAAAAGACCAAAGAGAAGACAAGCTCCTTAGTCGTTTCTATATAAGTAGGGAATTTGTAAGCCATTTAAAAAAAGTAGTTTTTTTATCTAGTTTTAGTTTTAAGTCATTTTTAATTATTGTCTTTTAAGTCTTGTAACCTGTTTTGAAGATTAATGAAATTTGGAAGTTTTTAAGTTAAAAGTTTGAGTTCTATTTTTTTTCTTACTGTCAAAAGCTTGTCATAAGCCAATTTAAGCTCTTTTAAAACCTTATAAGTGACCTGTTTTAAGAAAACTATAAAGTACTTAAGAAAAATTAAAAAAAAATTCCACCAAAAAAATATACCACAGCTTATATTTGGATGATAAGCCAAAAAGGGAAGGGCTTATGGACTCTCACTAGCTTGTATTATACAAGCTAAAGCTTGTAGATTGGTTTGTTTGCCTTGTTTTGAGCAAGGGCAGTTGTAAGTTTACTTTTCTATTTTTGCTTAAGTTACTGTAGCAGTACTTATTTAGTGCTTATTGTGCTTATTTTCTGTCTTTTATTGCTTATTTATGTTAGTTTATGCTTAGTTAATGATTATTTGTCCTTTGTTTAAGTTTTATATGAATCTGTCCATTTTTAGCTTAATATGCTCATTAGCTTATTTGCTATTTATAGTGCTTATCCTAGCTTGAATTGTGCTTATTATTGCTTAACTTTACTTGGCCATCATCTGTTTTCATCTGTTTTTTTTTAAAAGCCCCCCGCCCCCCCCTAAAAACTTTGTAAAACAGTCTAAAAATTTGATTTAAGGATTTAAAGGAGTGTTTGGGTTAACATTCAAAATGGGTCAAAAATGTGTTTGAATTGGGTTGGGGTACTAAGTTAGATTTAGCTAGTTGAGTTAAGTAGATTAAAGCTGTTTTTGAAAGTTGTCATTATTTAAATTTCATCTTTTAGGTCTTAAGTAGTTATAGCTTAAAACTGTGAGCTCTTAGCTCATTTTATCTTCTTGTTTGATTGAGCTTTTGAATCTTGTGCCTTTGTGATGTTTTTGTGTCTCTTTGAGTCTTAAAATCAAGTAGAAACCAAAGTCATAAGCCTGCATTTGTTGATTTGCATTTTGTCAAAATCTGTCAAAGAGTTGCTAAGTATAGAAAAAAGAAGAATTGGCTTTTTCAATTGCTTTTTGTAGCTTATCCTAAATTTCAAAATGCTTTTTGATTGTTGTTATGAGATCTTTGGGGTCTAATCTTGACTCTAGAAGGTAGGAAGCCATAAGGGAACTGTTTGGTAGCATTATTTTTAAGCTAGAAAAGTCCTCTTTGGCTTTTTGATTGACAGTTTTTGGCCAATAGCCATTTTGCTTATTATAGCTTATTTGCTTATTGCATTAGCTTATTTAGGTTTAGTATAGCTTATTAGGTTAGTTTAAGCCTGTTCTAGCTTATTTGGTTTTGTCTTAAGCTTATTTGAGCTTATTTGCTTCTTAGTTTAAAATTTCAATTTTTAAAAACCCTATTAGCTTTTCTAAACTTTTAGCTTATTGTCATTGCTTATTTTTTTATCTCTTGTGCTTATTAGATATAGATTTTAACCTGTTTTAGCTTATTTGTCTTTTTCATTAGCTTAATTTCCTTAAATAAGCCAAACAGTTAGCAATTTAGACTTTAAGTATATTTAGCTTATTCTGTCGCCTTATTTGGCTTATTTAAGGCTTATTTGTGGTTTAGAAAAAAAGTGGTTTTGTTAAATTTGCTTATTTTTAAGTCCTTTAAAAGTTTGTAAAAAAAATAAAAAACAAAAACGTATGGGATAGGGGAAGCCCTAGGTGAGCCTAGGCTCGAACCCGGGACCTCTACCCTCTCACCAAACGTTTATAACACACACTTACTACCGTTGTGCTACAATAGCTCATCCGGTAGTGTTTTGCAAAATATAATACTTACCCTCTTTTTCACCTTTTTTTTTCATAAGCACTTCGAAGCTTAATTTGGAGCTTTCGGTCTTATAAGATAAGCTTTTCTCATAAGCTTACTTTCCTGCAATCTTCATATAGTTAAGGACATTTGTGCATTTTTCACTAGATTTTAACCATATAGTTTAGTATTTTTTTAATTAATTTTTCTTTTTAAATTCGTTTTTAATTCATAAAAAAAATATTAAAAAGTCAAAATAGATATAATTCTTTTTTAGAAAATTTCTTTTATCATTTTTTCACCAAGGAAAATTAAAATTACTTTCCGTAGGGTTATTGCCAAAATTTCATTTTTAAGGAACGGAGATTCGTTTCCCGTTCACTTTTTTCTGTGTTTTCTACTCAAAACAACTCCGATTTCGTTCTAGTTTTTCTTATTTCTACTTTTTAGTAATTAAGCCTATTAAAAGTGAAAAAATCAATTTAGTTTTAATTTGAAAAAGTAAATTTTTATTCAACATTTTTAGATTCCCGTTATCGTTTTTAGCTTAAATTAATGTGCCTTTATCGTTTTTAGTATAGATTGCATTATTTTTCCTGTAGATTTAGAAATCAATCCAAATCTTGTTCCATTCAATCATCAAATGTCAATCCAACTCTCGACTTTCCAATTCACTCCTCGCTGGGGATAAACGACCCGGGAATATCATATACTACTTCCGGTTTCATTGATTTTGTGGATTTTGATCCTTATTATATATATATATATATATATATATAAAGGGTTGAACTAATCTCAATCAATTTTTGGCGCCGCTGCCGGGGAGGAGTGTAAGCGTTTGTCGTTTCGAAGTTTGACAATTTGTGCTTTGAAGATCCTTCCCCGTGAAGTTATTTTTGTTATTAAAAATATAAAAATACAAAAATATTTTTCATTTTCTTTTTAGCATATTTATAAAAACAAGAAAAAACCAAAAAGATAAAAACATTGTCAATTAAAAGAAATAAAATCACAAGTTGGTAAAAGAACACCAACAAATAATACTTTCAATTGAAGTATTATCCATCAATAAGTTCCCGAACCAAAGAATCAAAAAAACTTACCTTTTGTGTCACTTGCGAGGTACGCTTCACCTTTGAAAGATAAACAAACTCAAAGAGGGGTATAAAGCGGGTTGTTCCTAGGAACTACGACCCTAAAGGAAAAAGGTTTTTAATAGCTTTGCGCTTTCCTACTCCTTTTTTTTTTTCGCTCCTTTGTGCGTTTTTCTTTTCTAAGAGTTACCGAGAAGCTTGTTGATTATTAGGTTTAAGTTGTCTTATCTCGTTGTCCGTTATTAAAATTAATTGTGAATTCATTGTTGATAAACCAAAAAAAAATATTAGTGTAAATTTTCTTTTTAATAATTTAAGTTGCATGCACACGTCGTTCTCATCCCGTAATCCTTAACTGTCAAGTAAAAACCAAGCCCCATCGTCTTTTGTTGAACCATATGAATCTCGAAGAACCAATTGAAAATCTAGCTCCTTCCCGGAGTTAGATTAGATTATGCTACTACTATACTCAATTGCTCGAGAGTCACACCCACCGAGGGGATACTAGGAATGCGCATCGTTGTGCCCGAAATCACCAGCGACAACTTTTGACTTAACACGTTTGCTTACCCTCGTTCAAAACAAGCAATTCTTTGGGATCAAGACAAAAGAAGGACCCTCATGCTCACATCCTATATCACGCAAGATTCACTTCTAACGAATGAAGTTCCCGAACTTCACCCCGCGTACGTCGGTCAAGCTTATGCTTTTTCATTTTCCCTCGAGGGGGCCGCCTGGATTTGGCTTGAGAAAGAACCCCCTCGATCGATTCTAACATGGGATGATCTTGTTTCGAAATTCAACAAATTTTTCCCTCCCTCCAAGACAACAAATCTTCGAAATGAAAATCACGAGATTTCAACAAAGATTGACGAGACAATATATTGAGCATGGGCGAACCAGATCAATGACCTTCTTCAAGACATGTCCACATCATGGATTTTCAGAGTTGCATCAACTCGATACATTCTACAATGCCTTGAACTCAAATGATCAAGATTCGTTGAATTCCGCCGCGGGTGGTAACTTTTTGGATAAAATGCCCCGTGATTGCCTAAGAATCATTGAAAGCAAATCCAAAGTTCGTAATTCACGTAAAAAACCAGTTGTTGCAAAAGTGAGTTCGAGCTCTCTACCGCCCGGTATTTCATCCGAGTGTTGCCGAACTAAAAGATATGGTGAAAGTTTTTACTTCTTGATAAGAAATCCCAAGCTCCCACTCCCGTGAAAGCGGTCGAGGAAAGTTGTGTTACTTGTGGTGGTACTCATTCTTACCGAAAAGTGTTCCGCACCAAAGGCAACGTTTATATCGTGACCAATAAATTCAAGAGTACTCCACAAGCCGCGCAGCTAACTACAACAAGGAAATACCAGGTTACCGAGGCCTCTAAATGCTAATCCAGTATCGACCTCCCGGTTTTCTCGCCGTCAAACCAAAGGAAAATAACCAAAACCGTTACAACCAAACTAGGGAAATACTACAACCAATGCCATATTTTATCGACCTCCAATTAAACAACCCCCAGTTTCACCAAGCTCCACCTAACCAAGACTCTGGCTGCCTCAAACACAATGTGTGAGACAAAGACCGTTTTTAAAGCTACGTCAAATGCTAATGATGCGGTAATAGAAACTAAATGCAAGACCAAATCAAAACATGCCTCTGCAAAATCAAATGACCAATTTAACAGACATGCTTTCCAAATTTCGTTGAATCCATACCAGCTTCGAAATTCGGGTACCAGGTTCTCTCCCGAGTAACAGACCATTACTACCCCGAAGGAAGACTTGAATGGGTATTACTACCCGAAGCTGTTGTTCTTATCAAAGGAAGGACCCCCCGCGATTCCTACTACTTCTTCTCATCTAAAGTAGTGAAACGTGGAAACCGAGTCACAAAGGACACGATGCTTCTTACTAAGATCGGGAAGTTACCAAAGACGTCTAAACAACCTCGTAGTCCAAGTTTCAACCTCATGTACCAAATTCTAAAGGCCCGTTGTTACTCCGTTAGTGTATTTGAGTTGGGGGCTCCGATGCCCTCACCTAGAAGACCGTCAATTATGGAATCCTTCAGACTAATGATGAAAAGAGGCGCCGTGAAAAAAGCAAATGACCAAATTGAGAAATTCTACGAAATCTTTAAAGATTTGAGTTTTGAAATTAGCTTAACGGATGCTTTGATTCTTATGCCTAAATTTGCCTCGACTCTTAAAGCCTTAATCGGAAACAAAGAAAAATTAAGTGAAATGGCTAGAACTCCTTTGAATGAGCATTATTCGGCGGTCATCCTCAACAAGTTACCCGAAAAACTTGGAGACCCCAGCAAATTCCTTATACCGTGTGATTTTCCCGGAATGGATGAGTGCTTAGCCTTGGCCGATCTTGGCGCAAGCATAAATCTCATGCCATTATCCGTGTGGAAAAAACTTTCTCTTCTGGAGCTCACTCCTACTTGTATGACTCTAGAACTTGCAGACCGTTCGATCACTCAACCGATCGGTATCGCCGAAGATGTCTACGTAAAAGTAGGAAAGTTCCAATTCCCGGCCGACTTTGTAGTCGTAGACTTTGATGCCGATCCCCGAGTTCCTCTAATTCTCGGGAGATCCTTCTTAAAGACCGGACGTGCTTTGATTGATGTTTACGAAGGAGAATTAACACTTCGTGTTGGAAAAGAAGCCGTAACATTCAATCTTGATCAAACTTTGAGGTACTCCTCTAATTACGATGATATTATGGCGAACCGAATCGACGTCATTGAAATGGCTTGTGAGGAGTATTCTCAAGAAGTTCTCAGTTTCTCCGATGTGATCTCGAGTGGCAATCCCACTCCTTACTATGACCCGATCGTTTCTACCTCTTCTCCGACTCTCACTCCCTTCGGGGATAGTGATTTTCTTCTTCTTGAGGAAGTCGATACTTTCCTCGCTTTTGAAGATGACCCAACTTCACTGGAAGTTAATGAATCTTACTATGACTCAGAGGGGGATATTCTTCTTCTTGAAGCATTTCTCAATGATGATCCATCATTACCCCCTCCCACTCAAGGAAATTATTTGCCTGAAATTCGAAAAGAACTTAAAGTTTGTGAAGCTAAAACTGATAAATCTTCAATTGATGAACCTCCCGAGGTCGAACTCAAGGACTTACCTCCTCATCTCGAATACGCATTTTTGGAAGGTGACAACAAGTTGCCCATCATAATTGCTAAAGACTTTAGTGTCGAAGAAAAAACCGCTCTCATAAAGGTTTTGAAGTCACACAAGCGAGCCATCGCTTGGAAACTCTCCGACATCAAGGGTATTAACCCGGAATTTTGTACTCACAAGATTCTTATGGAAGAGGACTACAAACCGGCGGTTCAACACCAAAGACGGGTGAATCCGAAAATCCACGATGTCATCAAAAAAGAGGTTGAAAAACTTCTTGACGCCAGATTAATTTACCCGATCTCGGATAGTCCTTGGGTAAGCCCCGTGCATTACGTACCTAAAAAAGGTGGCTTTACCGTTGTTGAAAACGAGTTAATTCCTACTCGATTGGTTACGGGTTGGCGTGTATGCATTGACTACCGAAAGTTAAATGAAGCCACCCGTAAAGACCACTTTCCACTACCGTTTATGGATCAAATGCTCAAGAGATTAGCGAGAAACGAGTACTATTGTTTTCTCGATGGTTTCTCGGGTTACTTTCAAATTCCCATCGACCCTCATGATCAAGAAAAGACAACATTTACGTATCCTTACTGGACATTCGCCTACCGTCGCATGCCTTTCGGCTTATGCAATGCACCAGGCACCACCGGGCACATCCAAAGTGTGAATGTAGGCTACTTACATTGACATGTCGAAAAAACGATGGAAGTCTACATGGACGAATTTTTGGATCTTTGGGAAATCATTCAAAAATTGCCTCTCTCGCCTTAGACAAGATGCTCAAAAGTGCGAAGATCACCAATCTTTGTCTAAATTGGGAGAAAAGTCATTTTATGGTCAAGGAAGGCATTGTCCTCTGCCACAAGATTTCAAAGAAAGGGATTGAGGTTGATAAAGCCAAAGTCGTTGTATTGCTATTTCACTTCATCCCCACTCGTCAAGGGTTTTCAGAGTTTTCCTCGGTCATGGCGGTTTCTACCAAGACGTTCATTAAGATTTTCTCCAAAATTTTCCCGACCGATGACTCATCTCCTTGAGAAAAATACTCCGTTCATCTTCTCAAATGAATGTATTCAAGCTTTTAATACATTAAAGAAAAAACTTACTGAAGCTCCAATTTTGATTACCCCAAACTGGGATTTGCCCTTCGAACTTATGTACGATGCAAGCGACTTTGCCATAGGTGTGGTCTTGGGGAAATGTCATGAAAAACACTTTAGGCCTATACACTATGCTAGCAAAACAATGAACGAGGCAGAATCGCATTACACCCCGACGGAGAAAGAAATTGCAGCCGTGGAGTATGTCCCTTCGAAAAATTCCGGACTTATCCTCATCTGTGAACAAAAGCATGTGTATAACGGATCACTCCTCCCTAAAATATCCTTTGCTAAAAAAGATATCCAAGGCGAGATTGCTCCAGTGGGTTCTCCTCCTTCAAGAGTTCGATTTTAACGTAATTGACACAAAAGGAGCCGAGAACCTTGCGGCCGATCACCTTTCCCGATTAGAAAATCCTTATGAAAATGTGCTCAACCCAAAGGAAGTAAATGAAAAGTTTCCTCTCGAGACACTCCATATGGTGACTTTTCGTAGTGACTCAAGTACCCCGTGGTTTGCCGATTATGCAAATTACCACGCGGGGAATTTCATTGTTAGAGGAATGTCGTCCCAGCAGAAAAACAAGTTTTTCAAGGATGTTAAACACTACTTTTGGGATGACCCCTTCCTATTCAAAATATGTGCGGATCAAGTGATCCGGCGGTGTGTGCACGACAAAGAAGCTCTCGACATCCTCGAAGCTTGCCACAATGGACCCATCGGGGGACATCATGGTGAAAATCTCACCGCCAAAAAGGTCTTTGATGTCGGTTTCTTTTGGCCTACTATTTACAAAGATGCACACGAGTTGGTTAAAAATTGCGACTCGTGCCAACGTTAGGGAAAAATTTCACAAAGGGATGAGACGCCTTAAAATTCCATCTAAGTTTGTGAAATCTTTGACGTTTGGGGCATTGATTTCATGGGGCCGTTCCTGTCTTCACGAGGGAACAAGTATATACTCATGGCGGTCGATTATTTGTCAAAATGGGTTGAAGCAAAAGCACTCCCCACCAACGATGCCGAGTTGTTTTTGCAATTACCTTAAATCTCTCTTCGCCTGATTTCGGTGCCCCTCGGCAATCATAAGTGATCAGCGGAAGAACCCATTTTTGCAATACCAGTTTGCAAAGATCATGCTTATAAATACGAGTCACTCATCGCTCTCACCGCGTATCACTCACAAACATATGGCAAGTTTGAGTATCTAATTGTGGCTTGAAATAATTCTTGAAAAGGACATGGGCGAGAACCGTGCCTCTTGGTCAGATAAATTAGATGATGCACTTTGGGCCTTCCGTACCAGCTTAAAACACCCATCGGGTGTACACCTTACAAGCCACTGTGTATGGAAAGGCATGTCAACTACCGATTAGGAGCTCGAGCACAAAGCCTAACTGGCCTTGAAGCATGCTAACCTTGACACTTTCGACTGCGGTGGATTCACCGCAAAGTTCAAACTCAATGAATTAAACGAACTTCAATTAGGATCATGCCTATGAAATTCTTTGATTACAAGGAAAAAACTAAGAGGATCCATGACGCCAAGATCAAAAACCGCATTTTTAACGTCGGTGATCAAGTCCTCCTCTTTAACTCTAGATTGAAGATGTTTTCGGGTAAGTTAAAATCCCGTTGGTCCAGACCATTCACCATTGCTCATGTTTTTCCATATGGCACCGTTGAGTTATCTCCAAAACTCCGGGCCAAACTTTAAGGTGAACGGTCATCGAATTAAGCACTACTTTGGGAGGAGACGTACCAAAATTGGTCGCCGGATCTTCTAAACCTTCTCCCAAGGAACAAATGAATTCGGGGATTGGGACAATCATAGTAAACCCTAAACAAGCGCTTCTTGGAGGCACCCCATGCTTATCCGTAGTAAGTAATATGTAGTAATGATAAAGTGGTTATTTTGTTGTGAGAGAATGTGCCACAAACCTTTCTCGTTTGCTGTGTTTTGGAATTGTCCAGGAATGTCCCTGATTTTTGAAGCCTTTTCGTTCTCGCTATTTTTTGGTTCTTCGAACACAAGAGCATCAATCACATCTATCATTTAGAAATCCAATATCCTAATCTTAATCGAACTAAAGTTATATCTTAAGCATACTTAATAAACGACTTAGGAATGCGTAGAGACCCTTTTAAAACATTGAGGACAATGTTTAATGAGGGGTGGTGTGGGGGGATTCTTCGATTAGAATTGTGTGCCTCGCAGTCGATGTTTTTCACGTAACCCGTTTAATTACCAACCCAAAATTTTTCAAAAAAAATGAAAAAAAATTTAAGAAAAGATATTCTTTACCACCAAAATTTCAAAAAAAAAAAGAAAAATTTTAAAAATTTCTTAAAAATAAAATAAGTGTTTTTGTCACAATTTTACTTTCCTGCTCGAGTAAGAATAAGAATAAATTTTGGAACTCGAATCGCTGCGGAGTATAGGCTCCTAAAGCTTGTATTCCATAACTATCCCTGGCTAAAGCGTTCGCGAAACTTCCTGCGAAGGACGAAAAAATGATAGAGTTATAAATACGAGTTGGATTCTAAACAAGGAATTATTTTTGAAATTTTAGACTCAATGAATGAAATTGTGGCTTTTTCTCCCCATAAGCTCTTACCGACTAATAATTCAAAACGTGCTACATTATTGGATATTAAACTTAATCAATAAATTCTTAATAAGTATGTAATACAGCGAAGAAAATTTAAGTCTAGTTCCAAATTTATAACTTTGAATGTTTTCAAAAAGAATGTCTTCTTTATTTCGTGAAAAAAAAAGTGATAAAAATTTTAAAAATTAAAAAAAATAAATAAAATCTGAACTGTGGGCTGTTAAAAGATTTTCCGCCCTCTTTCCGGCTTCACAAGCATTTTACATCCTTCTAAGAAATACCCATAGGTAAAAATAAAAATCCGAGACTGATAAAGGAGTTACTGCCTCTTGCCTTCGGGCTCACAACCGATAATGCTAAAAGCCCTCTAAAAAAAAAAAACTGGGTTACGAGGTTATACAATTGCATTCAATGTTATGGTTTTAATAATTAAAGGTGAATTAATAAATAGATCTCTTTTTGTTAAATTTTAAATAATCTTTTGAACTTGACTATTCTATTTTTATAAGCTAATGTGTAAATACGGAAACCTACGATATTTTCGAAAACCTAAGTCCCGTGAGTCCGCGATACTAGTACTCGTGTGGGTGGTCAAAAGCCTGGTCACATTAACCGCAAGGTTAGGATGGCCGAGAAACGAAAGTCGCTACATATAGATCTCGCCTTCAAACGTCAATTATTCCTCCTGGAGTTGAACGGAAACATAGAAATTATGTAAACGTTGATTCCAGTGGTCGAAAATTCAAAATAGCACATACAACCTAAGAGAAATAATAATTCGTCTCGGCGAGGAAGAAGTTCACGAAGATTTGCAAATATGAGTAGTGGTTAGCATCTTAAATTATATTGAACTGTGATTTCGTTTTAAAGCTTGGTTTGGAGCACGTAATAAAGTTCAGGAAAGAGTAATATTATCCTATTGGAACATTCTCCAGGATCATCGAAATGCATATATATATATATATATATACAAAAATATTAGTGGTAGTTAGTGTAAATATTTAAAATGGTAAAAACAAGGCTTTTCGAAGCTATTGAGTCTTTACTTCCCCTTGACGAACACTTAGCTACTTTTCGAGGTTATTAGTCGAGGGGGATTAAGAGTCTTAGTTTTCTAAGTGCTTACTTATAGCATTGCATGAGGATACGGCAATGTCTTAGTATGGGAGATTTTGGTATGTGTTTAATTACACATACCTTTAACCATCAAAAACGAGCAAAAATGACAAAAAACGTACCAAAAATTCCTTGTATTTGTATGTTTTGCATTTGTATTATGCAGGAAACGGATATCTGAAAAAAGGACAAAAATCAAAGCCAAAACGACAAAACCGAGCACGAAAACGGAAAGAGCGTGAAGCAAAAGTCAAAGTCAAAGCCACAAGTCAAAAAGTCAAAGTCAAATCAAGTCAAAGTCAACCCCGGGAAGTGGATTTGAAAAGAGCATCGAAAATCGAACTCGAAAAATTGCCAAAAGTGGGCCCACCCGTACCCACCTAGTGGGCCCGGGCTAGCCCACTTACATATTAAACCCCTTTATTTTAAACCCTTTAACCCAAAAGCCCATATTATCTAGCCGGCCCAAAAACCATACACTTGGCCCAAATCACATAAGACTTAACATCGTTAAGCCCATCCCCTTTGCCACTTAACTTTCGTTAGTCCCTAAAAAGGACTAACCATGCAACATGATATAACACTCTTGAGGACCTTTCCTGCCAACCTCCAAAATCTTACTATACCACTAAGGACTATACGTGTTATAACTATATACATGTTGAGGGGTTAAATTTTCCAAACATAAAAACTCCTCCCCTGCACCTTCAAACAAACAGACATAAACCCTATTTACCTACCAAACCAACCCCACATACTATTCATTGTCTCCCCCGCCTTGTTTACTGTTCACCACCCAACAAAACAGTCGCTCTCCATCACCCCATACCCCACATGGGCTCTTGCCACTTTGGCAATCCCTGAAAATCCCATTGGCCAAGGGATACGACAACAATTTGAAGGGTTAGGATCGTATGACTTTGGGACCAAGAAAAAAAGAAGGGCCAAGATGACTTTGAGCTTATACTCACACAACAAACACACATAGCTTCTGTCTTAGCAAAGAAACACATCCAGAGAGGACAAAAGACCAAAGAGAAGACAAGCTCCTTAGTCGTTTCTATATAAGTAGGGCATTTGTAAGCCATTTGAAAAAAAAGTAGTTTTTTTTATCTAGTTTTAGTTTTAAGTCATTTTTAATTATTGTCTTTTAAGTCTTGTAACCTGTTTTGAAGATTAATAAAAGTTGGAACTTTTTAAGTTAAAAGTTTGTGTTGTATTTTTTTTCTTACTGTCAAAAGCTTGTCATAAGCCAATTTAAGCTCTTTTAAAACCTTATAAGTGACCTGTTTTAAGAAAACTATAAAGTACTTAAGAAAAATTAATAAAAATTCCACCAAAAAATATACCACAGCTTATATTTGGATGATAAGCCAAAAAAGGAAGGGCTTATGGACTCTCACTGGCTTGTATTATACAAGCTAGAGCTTGTAGATTGGTTTGTTTGCCCTGTTTTGAGCAAGGGCAGTTTTAAGTTTACTTTTCTATTTTTGCTTAAGTTACTGTAGCAGTGCTTATTGTGCTTATATTCTGTCTTTTATTGCTTATTTATGTTAGTTTTTGCTTACTTATGCTTAGGTAATGATTATTTGTCCTTTGTTAAAGTTTTATGTGAATCTGTCCATTTTTAGCTTAGTATGCTCATTAGCTTATTTGCTATTTATAGTGCTTATCCTTGCTTGAATTGTGCTTATTATTGCTTAACTTTACTTGGTCATCATCTGTTTTGCTTAAAACTTTGTAAAACAGTCTAAAAATTTGATTTAAGGATTTAAAGGAGTGTTTGGGTTAACATTCAAAATGGGTCAAAAATGTGTTTGAATTAGGTTGGGGTACTAAGTTAGATTTAGCTAGTTGAGTTAAGTAGATTAAAGTTGTTTTTGAAAGTTGTTATTATTTAAATTTCATCTTTTAGGTCTTAAGTAGTTATAGCTTAAAACTGTGAGCTCTTAGCTCATTTTATCTTCTTGTTTGATTGAACTTTTGAATCTTGTGCCTTTGTGATGTTTTTGTGTCTCTTTGAGTCTTAAAATCAAGTAGAAACCAAAGTCATAAGCCTGCATTTGTTGATTTGCATTTTGTCAAAATCTGTCAAAGAGTTGCTAAGTATAGAAAAAAGAAGAATTGGCTTTTTCAATTGCTTTTTGTAGCTTATCCTAAATTTCAAAATGCTTTTTGATTGTTGTTATGAGATCTTTGGGGTCTAATCTTGATCTGTTTGAAGGTTAGAAGCCCATAAGGATCTGTTTGCTAGCTTATTTTTAAGCTAGAAAAGTCCTCTTTGGCTTTTTGATTGACAGTTTTTGGCCAATAGCCATTTTGCTTATTATAGCTTATTTGCTTATTGCATTAGCTTATTTAGGTTTAGTATAGCTTATTAGGTTAGTTTAAGCCTGTTCTAGCTTATTTGGTTTTGTCTTAAGCTTATTTGAGCTTATTTGCTTCTTAGTTTTTGTGCTTATTAGATATAGTTTTTCATCTGTTTTAGCTTATTTGTCTTTTTCATTAGCTTAATTTCCTTAAAAAAGCCAAACA
>BQNB010130742.1:6934-18890 GCA_026074375.1 Tanacetum coccineum
AAGGATAAAGATTTAAATATCTGACGAAAAGATAAAGTCAAAAGACAATGACAAAAGCTCAAGATCATAGATCACAAAGCATAAAGGAACAAGCCTACAACGTAGACAGATTCAAAGATCACAAGAGCTTAACGACAAAAGAAATCTCATTGATCTCACGAAGGAGTGTCATAATGAACTCATTTCGGGGGAGATTGTTAGCCTCAAAATATTGAGTTGAACAATGGAAGTTCGTTCATTAATTATATTAGGTCTCAGTCATTAATTAATATACGTTGTAATAGGCTAGACGGGTAAATGGGCTCTTAAATGTAAGCTAACTGGTCACGTGTATCAGGCGAAAGCCCAAGTAATCTCGAGCCTGGCCTGTAGAATTACTAAAGGCATGAAAGCCTTTTAGTTTGATACATATATACCTCCTCAAGGAAAGTGAGGGGGGTTGGTTATTTGTAACATTTCATTTTGTAAGTAACTCTCCTAATTTCATTCTCTCTTACTTTCTCTATCTACTCTCTCTCTCTTTCTACAATTATTCTCATCTCCTAGCTTAATTTCTTGTTCTTAATTATGAAGTGAAGTGATTTTCTTGGTTCTGACAATTGTCCTCAAGCAAATGGGCTTTTCTACTTAGACAATAGCAATATGAGGGTTATTTAACGTACTCTTTAAAAGTATTTTACAACACAAGCTCCTAGACCTCGTAATTAAAAGCACGGAAAGTATATACTAGCACCTCACATAAGTGTTTGGGATTCTCTCTTTCACTCGGGTATCTGTTGTTTATCACTAACATTTAAATTCAGGTATAAAAGACGGTGTTGCAGCCTCATTCCAGCTGAAGTCGGATTCATTACCGCATGCTCATACTCAAACTAACAAGACAGCTATAAGCATCAAAAATTTAAGAATCAAGAAAGCTGAAAAAAGGGGGGGGGGGGGGGGGGGGGGGGGGGGGGGGGGGGGGGGGGGGGGGGGGGGGGGGGGGGCAAGAAATTAAAGACAAAGACTTCTGAACTCTGATATATAAAGATAACTCCTCAGAAACCAACTTCATGGAGATTATTAGAGAGCTTCAAAAAGATGCAAAAGAATGAGCAGTTTGTTAAGATACAAGATCGCAGTGGCAAAGACTATCACAGACAGAAGGATAATGAGTTAAAGATCTCGACGAAAAGACGAAGTCGAAAGACAGTGACAAAGGCTAAAGATCAAAGATTACAAATCATGAAGGAACAAGCCTACAACATAATAAAGACCAAAGATTCAAGAACTCAACAACAAAGCAATCTCACCAAAGTCAAAGGAAGTAAGATTCAATATCTTACCTCAGGAATTCAAAGACCACACATTAGGGGAGATTGTCAGCCTCAAATATGTCTATGAACATGGAAGATCAGAATCTATAGGATACCTCCTTGAGGAACCTCAACTTCGAGAAGATTTGTAAGCCTCAAAATATTGAGCCAACAAGGAACTCGGTTATTATTTAAGGAAGCACAATCTTTAATTAATTATATGTTGTAATAGGTTAGACCGGGTAAGCGGGCTCGTTTATGTTAGCTAATCGGTCACGTGTATCAGGCAAAAGCCCAAGTAATCCCGAGCCCGGCCCGTAGAAATACTAAAGTCATGAAAGCTTCATGGTTTAACTATAAATACCCCTCTCCAAGTGTGGAGAGGGTGTTGGTTCCATTTGTAATTTTTCTTAAGTAATCAACCATTCTAATTTTCTCTCTACTTTCTCTCTCTTATTTCTCTCTCTAAAATTTTTTCATCATCTCCTAGCTTAATTCTTTTATTCAATATAAAGTGAAGTGATTTTGGGTTACCAACACCAACCTATTCCCCTAGAAAACAATAACAACCCCCGAGTCTTGCCTATACTACTACAATGGTTAGGTACTCTACCTAGGTAGTTGTAAAACTTCTTGTAGAAGTCCTTTACGACAACCGCATCAAGTTTTTAGCACTGCGCGTGAGAAATAGTTAGTTTTGATTATAGTTTAGCTTAATTCAACTTGCTTGAATCTTTCAAGTAAGAATTTTAATTTCCAACATATATCTTCTTGTAGTCTATCTTTTCTTTGTGTGTTTGTTCGTAATTTCCATTGACTATTCCATTCTTTATCATGGAGAATGCGAATCTACCACCGACCATTAATCACCCTGTCCTACCAGCTGCGCTGCGCGCACGAGCCGTCCAAGAGCTATGGAAAATTTCGGCCTTCATTGACTCTCGCCTAGAGAGTATTGAGCGATTCCTCAATCGCTTCACCGACCAACCCAATGAGACTAGTATAAATGACCTTGAGTCTGATGATGAATCGGTTGACACACCCCTTGTTTCTCCCTTTCCTCATTCAGACAATGATTCGGATGACGGTGAAGTGCTTAATGAATTGCTTGAGTATGAAAATGTTAGAATGCTACATCGAGAAAAGGCAATCAATGGTTTCGATGGGGAAGGGGCTTTCATTCTAATTATGATTGGATTTAGGAATCTGTCGCTTATTTTTGACACCTTCTTACCAATAACATTATAACGCGTCAAGCCAACAACCAATATAAATGCTAGAAGGATTAGAAAGTACAGAAAAAAACTTAGTTGCTGTTGTTAGGGATATCTATGTGTTTGTAGGCAGCTTTACCTACATCACGGACTTTGTGGTATTGGAAGACATAGGGGGGGGGGGGGGCATAGGAAATTTATTCAGATAATAAAGGCTGAAGTTGTAATGGGTAAACCCTTTAGGAAAATCACTAAACTCGAATATGATTGCACTCAGGGATTAATGTCTTTCAATAGGATCTTTGATAGTTACACATTACAAATGCCACGCACCATACCTAGGTTTAAACATTGGGGGCACGTATCATGGAGTAAAGATCCCAACCATCCTTGTGCTAAATCAAAGAGATCTAACTAACGACATTAAGAACGCCTATGAAAAAATAAAGTCATGTACAAAAATTGCTTAAACCTAGGCCTCGAATACAAAGTGGATGAAAGTATGAAAGAATGGCTCATTCGGGGACACGTGAGCATTCATGAAGTCACGTAAGGACATGTGACTTCGAGTCTAGCTACAAGACTCGTAAATAAAGAAAAACGCTTTTTGGGAGGCAACCCAATATTTACTTTTCCCGTATATTAGGAATGTCATGTGTTTTAATTCTTTATCATTTGTTTTATTTATGTAATTAGTTTTTTTTAATCATGCTTATTTGTTTTTAACTTCGTACTTATTTGCAATCAAAAGGTATTTGCAACAAAAAGAATACCAGAATTCATCGGATTTTAGAACCAAATTCAAACATCTTGACAATAAATTGTTTACATTATAATATGCGTCAGTATTTTGAGTCATGTGAATGAATTGTTAATTCCTAGGGTTTTTATGCAGCATTTTGTACAGGAAAATAACATATAAGAATGAGTGCAGGAAATTTTTCATCAAAAACAAAAATTGAGTCTTTATAGAGAGTAGAGATGGCGTCACGATTTACACGCGACGCCATCACCACGACACTTGTGACGGGGTCAGGATATCCCTGACGGTGTCAAACTCCCAGTTACAGTAAAACTCGAAAATTTTAAGTATTTTTGAAAATAAAACTTGTACAACACTTAATAAAGTTGTAATTCTTTTATAAACCTGCAAAACCATGAGTTTAACAATTCTCTCATCCTATCTTTACTGCTTTACAGAGTCAACCCTAATTTCATCACCTGTATTATTATTATCGCACGATTTTACGCGTGGTGTATTGTCTTTTATCTTTGATTACAATTATATTTGATGAGAAGAAAGCTTGGAAGTTCTTAGGAAAGTTTCATTGGATATTCTAGGAAGGACGATTTAACCATTAACGCATGTTTCTTCTCCATTATTGTAGCACAACCAGGGGAGTAACAAGTTTCTTTACTGTTTTTTCTTTTTCTCTTTATTCGTTTTTACGAGTACTTCTATAGAATACTGTGGACAATGTTCAACTTAAGTATAGAGGGAAATAAGCCTTAGAAACTATTTTTTCAATTGTCATTTGCTTTGTCCTTAAAATGATAGGTAATATATCGAAACATAGCAATAAAAAATGTAAGGTTTGTCCAAATTATAAATTTTTTATATGCGACATACCGACAAAACCGAGTATTAATAATGTATCATGGATAGGAATGTATATGACTAGCACAAAAAAACACTCAGAATTCCACCTCAAAAATGTGAGGTTCGCCTTTAGATCTTTAGGAATTCGGGTATCTATTATTGATACCCAAGATAGTTTATACCTTTAATTTTCTTTAGTTTAGTCGTGAGGAATCATGTATTCCGTCATTATGAATGTATATATGTGGTTTTGTCACCTTTTCTGGAGCATTAAGACCGGTTTAAATTATATGAGTGTACTGATAGTATATTAAATTCTAGACATTTATGATGCATCCTCCCGAGACCGCATAGTTAGTATTAGGATTTGCTTGATACGAGGCATTAGGATTAAACCCATTGATTTAAACCTATAATCGTTATGATGGTCACACCGATCATATAACTATCCCACACCCTTGCCATGCACTCACCTTTAGTGCAGGATGCCCCTAGAACAACCCTTCGAGCTTATCCTTTTTCACAGTTCTCGTAATTTTTTTGTTAAGCCTGACTATTAATGAAGAGCATTGTCATCCTTAAACCAATCATTACACCCAAATCGCCTTAGCCTACCTTGTATGTACTCACTCTTAGTACATTATTGTGTTTAAAACCTAAGTTAAATATTAAGTAAACGGTACTAAGTACCTTATCCTTGTAAATACTGTTTTGGGACGAATTGGTATTCATGGTAGTATTTATTTCGCAGAAGAATAGGGAAGAAAAGTTAAGTCAATACCCCATATATTTGTTAGATGATCTCCATGTGATTTTGATCCACGTCAAATCGGCTCATTAGTTAGATTTGTAAATATCGATATGTAAAAGCTCAAGTGTAGGGGTAAGTTGTTATAAACCTTCATGTTGTATGAATGTATTAAGTTTCAAAAAAAAGATGATGGTAGAGTTGTGTATAGTTTTTTATATCCTTCGACTGAGTCTTGGCTTAGCAACCAAAATCAGCGAGTATTCGTGTACATAATAAATATCACCCATCCACTCCCAATTTTCACCCAAAAGCCACCTAAATGTATCCCATCCATTTCCGTTTCCATTATATGTTATCTTACACCTACACCCCACAACCCTTTAAAAGACCTCTTAGATAGTAATGAATAATGCTTGCACCAAGCGTAAGGTTTGATCCTTTTACAACCAGGTAACTTATATGCTATGACAAGTAATGAGTGTTGATTTTCCATTTCCCATTATGTTATAATTTATTATACACCCGAGAGAAAGAGAGAATCCTAAACACTTATGTGAGGTGCAGTATATACTTTCAGTGCTTTTAATTACGAGGTCTAGAAGGTTGTGTTGTAAAATACTTTTAAAGTTGCTTGAGGATAAGCAAATTTCAAGTGTAGGGGTATTTGATGAGGTGTCATTTTATACTCTTTTTCGGGGTCATTTAACCCCCTAAATCATGCATTTATGCCCAAAATAGGTACTTAATCATTCGTTTTCAGGTATTTAGCATTTAGAAGGCATTTGGAGGAAATACACGTGACTTGGGCTCATTTGGAGAAGAAACGGACGAGACTACAGACCTACACGTGATGCCGTCACGATTCATCCTACGACGGTGTCACAAGAAATCATGACGGCGACAGGCCGCACACCCAGCCCAAGATCTAGAATATTCTCTTTCATGACGGCAACACGATTAAAACGTGACGTCGTTGCAGTGATTTATCTATATATACAAACCCAAAATTAGGGTTTTAAGTGTGTACTTTAGAGTAAAAAGGGAGACGAACCCTAGTTCGTTTGGTAGCTTATTAAGACGATTTTAGGGCTTCAAAACCCTATTGTAACTCCTTCAATTCATGTTTTAATCAAGTAATATTATCTTAATCATTCAATATGTCATAGTTTGTTTGAGATTATATATTTTAATTGCCTTATCTTTAACATGCTTGGCTAAACTCCCTATTGTGTTCATTTATGATTGTATGAAACCTAGAATGTAGATCTTAGTGGTGTTGCATACTTGAGTATGAATATGCATTTTAGGCTCTAAAAACCACTTTATGTCTGAATCACTAGATACGACTAAGAAACATGAATTGTGTAGAAAGGTTACCATCAAGTAACAGTCTTCATACTACCTTGCCCCTTTTATGGTTGATCCACTTTTAATATATTTCAAATGCATTTAATATACTCTTGGGGGCCTTGTAATAGTCTTTATACTATCTTACTTGTGCGTTGCCTCAACAAAATATTAAGTAGACGGCAGGTTCGTATAATCTGTTCATGACTTAGGAAATAGTTACATAGATCATCACAAGTGTGACAAAGCAACAACACTAGGAGAATCAATCTAGGGAGTAATACATGATTAAGTGAATACAATCTTTTTATTATATTGTTATTACCATTAGTGTAGTTTATTATTTAGTTCAATAGCTAAAACCAAACCAACATCTCAAACCATAGATTTACATGCTTTCTATAAAATATAAAAACACAAAAATAATCTTCTTTCAACCCCTAGAATTCTGTTAGACCGTGATCAAGCCTTCCCAACCTATTCCCTTAGAGAACGATAACAACCCCCGAGTCTTGCCTATACTACTACTATAATGGTTAGGTACTCTGCCTAGGGAGTTGTAAAACTTTTTGTAGAAGTCCTTTATGATAACCGCATCAGTATATACAAGGTAGGCTAAGGAAATTTGGATATAACAATTGGTTTAAGGGTGAAAATGCTCTTAATTAATAGTCCGTCTTAACTAAAAAATTACGAGAACCATGAAAAAAGATAGGCTCGGAGGTTGTACACAAGGGGTAATCCTGCACTAAAAATAAGTGAGCATGAGCAAGGGTGTGGGATATTAATGATCGAAGTGTTCATCATGAACAATACAGTGTTTAACATGGGTTTTAATCCTCATGCCTCAATTATCTAGCAAATCCTAAATAACCATAAAAGCGGTCTCGGTGTACACCCCCAAAATTGGTCATAGCGGAATAGTGGGCCTGAGAGTGTTATTTTCATAGATTCAATAACAACAAGATAAGAGAACGACCTCTATATAGTCATTTAAAAATGACAACATTGGATTAAATAAACTTGTATGTTACATAAATGCCCGGAAGCTTAAATTATGTACATACCATGAAAATTTGAAAGATTTTAAGACATAACAGTTATTCCCAAAATGTAATGCACTCAAATCTTTTAATGTAATGACTCCAAAATGATGACCATCAATGTATCCTTGTTTCCCGTACCTTATTGACCTGAGAAAAACATGCTTTAAAACGTCAACATAAAGTTGATGAATTCACAGGTTTAAGTAAGTATAAAGTAGGACTGCAAGATTTCTAAGTGTATGACAAGTAACGAATACAATATCATAAAAGTGATTACGAAATGCATTAAGCTCATGACACTGAGGCTCGAAATATATGTATGCAAATTAATGCAAATAATGTGCCCGTGTAGATGTCAACCCGCAACATCCAAATTGTTCCGACATGGTATACATTCGTTGTCCGGCAAACCGGCACAGTGAGTGCTACTCACCCGAACGGGGATGTCAATCCCAAATAGATCTATTCATAACATTCGCGCTTACAATCTAGTAATTAACAGTTCATGATTCATGGGCATAGTGGGTTATAGCTACTTAGGCAAACTCGTAATTTGATTTAAAGTGTACTTGCATCCAATTGTAAAACAATGCATGTTTCTCACCCCAAAGATGTAAATCATTGTAATTATATAAAAAAAGCGGGGCTATGAACTCATTGTAAGTGAATGATTTGATTATCTAAATCAAATAAGTAAATTGTCTCGGCAATCCGAATGCAACCTACTTAGTTGTAGGTCATATGAGTATAATGTATTTAATATAAATACAATATCACATATTATATAGTTACACCACCACCTAATAGTTCTTGTTTAATTTTAAAAAGTTAAAATAATAATTAAATCGTACTTTGTTAAATAAAGGTATATGTATTTGTATCCGTAAAGAAAATATTATTTTTCGTTCAACAATGTATTATTTGTTAAAAATATATGATTTCCTAAATATTTTAATATATGAATGAATATTCATAATTAAATTTAATTATTTATAAAAAATGGTATACAAGTAAAAAAAATGCGCGGGTTTATATAAACCTCAGTATCTGTTATCGTTTTAACTCACCGTTTTATACGTTCTTATGTCCAAGATTTTCGATAAAGAAAATCTAGTGCAAAAATATTAAATTATAATATTTTAGGCTACTGATGAACATTTAACCTTTATAAGTTATGTAAATTTTATGAAACAACTTTTATATATTTAACCTCGAAACCTTAAAAACTCAAAACTAATTCATTTTAATCCCTTTTCCGCTTGTTCTTACATGTACGGAATCGTGACTAGATATACTATCAAGGTCTTACATATATAATATTTATTAAATCCCTGTTTATGACCCATAACACTGGCCAAGAATTTAAAAAACACTTTAATTTACATTATTTATTAAAATCGTATAAAATTCGTATCTCCTTCGTTTTAATTCCGTTTTTCGAGTTTCTTATATGTTTGGATTCCTCATGACAAGTACTATCTTTATAAAAATATTTCCTTTAATTTACCAGATCTGAAACAGATGGATGATTATTTATAAAATAGACTTGTTAACAAAAATACTTTATTATACAATGAATTATTGTATACTTAAAAAATGTCATATCTCATCTAATATAGCTCGGTTTTTCAAGTTCTTTATATGCTTACGATCCTTGTAATGTGTACTAATTTAATAAAATATAAAATATAAACTTTGTTTTTCGAATTCTAACAGTAGGTATGTTTATGTTTTGTATTTTAGGTTTTATAAATTCATTTCTTAAGAAATCTTGTACTAGTCTTTACCACACTTTCTACCATGAGTCCTTAGCAGTGTTAAGTCCTCTAATGTCCATAGGTGTTGTCCCATGGTGAATAAAAAAGTCCATCATGATCTTGTTATACATAAACTTATAAAATAAAACTTTCATACCAAATAATTACAAACTAAACTCATAAACTAATTAGAAATTATATTAGTTGGATACTTCCATTTTAAATATTATTTCATCAATATACATATAAAATTCGAACCATATATAGCTTTGTAATATTCCATAAATCATAAAAATAAACCTAGGTGCCTTTAACATAATAAAACACATGAAAACAATATGTAACTGAATAATGAAAAATTTAGGTTTAAATGAACCTTATATAAGAGAAGTAGGAAGAATAAACCCAACGTAGCACTTAAGGATAAACCCAATAAATCAAACCCAAGATCAAAACCCTAAAATGAGAAACCCTAATTACTTCCTAGCTTCCAACCCTTGTTAATACTAAAACCCTAAAGAATCAATCAAACCCATCACCTTAGAGTATACTTAATATCCATGCTTGAACAGTTGAAGAATAAAAATTATTGAAACCCTAATTAAATTAGAATGAGCTGTGGATTGTGACAAGTGGAGAAGTTTTTATGCTTTTATTTTTCAGTGAATAATGTGTGTGTTAAAGGAAATAAACTTGCCTATGTAGCAACTACATTTGCATCTTTCTTAAACAAAACCTTGGTTTAAGTTGTATGGTTTTAAAGGTACAAAGTGTAAGTACTCTCCTTCCTCCCTAGTAGGAGGAGCTTCTCATTAATGCAAGGCAACCTATTGATGTGCCAATCTTTTAAAAACATGTGTAATGTGTACATCATTGATTGGGATTTAAAAATAATTTGAAGTAAACTATGAGTTTAAGTTATTTATCATGTGTATACAACACACATCCGGCCCTATGGATTATTTAGTTGATAAATAAGTTAGTTTTTGTGTAGTGGGTATAATTGTGGGTATTTGTTTGAGTATAGGTGGGTATTGGTGCTTCCGAGTATGCTAAATGTATTTTATTGCGAAACGTAAGCGTTTTACATAACCAATAAAAATAAAATAGGAAAAGTTATAAATTATACTCTTAATAATTATATAACACTTTGCTATAACTAAACTTTTAAATTGTTTGGTGTCCCGTGTTACATGAACGTTTGATTTTTATTTACACACATCCCCAAAGCCACCCCCAGCGATTTAACTATACGATAATAATTAAAAGCGAACGCGTAAAACTCTAAAAATAAATAATGGCAATAATTGAGTCGAGAAATGACCTGAAATAACGGATTGTTACATCAGGATGCATCACAAAAACAAGTTCTAGAATTTAATATACTACCGGTACACTCATATAATTTAATACCGATAACAATGCTCTAGAAAAGGCGACAAAGACTATACGTACAAATCCATAACGACAGAATAGACACATATGACTGCATTCGAACCTTAACTCGAGAAAGCTAAAGGTGTAAATTATCTTGGGTATTAATAATGGATACCCGAATTCCTAAAGATCTAAATGCGAACCTTACATTGTGGGGGTGGAATTTTGAGAGTTTTTGTGCTAGTCATACACATTCCTATCCCTGAGACGTTATTAATACTTGGTTTTCATCGGTATGTGTCATAAAAAAATTTAAATTTTGGTCAAAATTACTTTTTATGCTATGTTTCGATATATTACCCATCATTTTAAGAAACAAGCAAATGAGAAATGAAAGAATAGTTTCTAAGGCTTATTTCCCCCATACACTTAAGTTGAACATTGTCCCCAATATTCTTTAGAAGTACCCGTATAAACGAAAAAAAGGGATAGAAGATACCAAGAAAAAGAAACTAGTACTCCCCCCTGGTTTGCTCAATAATGGAGAAGAAACATGCGATAACTGGTTAGATCGTCCTCCAAGAATCATCCAGTGAAACTTCCTAAGAACTTCCAAGCTTCTTCTCATCAAATATAACATGTAATCAAAGACAAAGACAACTACACCAAGCGTAAAATCGGCGGAATAGATATATACAACTAGAGTTTAGGGTTTGACTCTATGAAAGCAGTAAAGATAGGATGAGAGTAATGATATAATCATAGGTTTATGCAGGTTTACAAAAGAATTACAAATTTTAAATATCGCACATTTTATTTTTCAAAAATACTAAAAAAATTTCAAATATTTACATTACTAAAGACGCGACGCCGTCGGGTGTTAATCCCGACGCCGTCTCTAGCGTCTGTGAACAAATCTTCTTCGTTTTTAATGAGAAATTTCTTGTAGGCAATTTTATTAGTTAAATCAAAAGAAAGCACTGCATAAAAACCTGGAATTAATCGTTACAATCTTATGACTCAAAACTGACACAAATTAATCTGAACAATTTATTTTAAATGTTTGAATTTTGGTTCTTAAAAACCGGATATATTCCCCTACACTTATTTTGTTGCAAAATACATTTGATTGCAAACTAGACGAAGTTATAAACAAATAAAGCATGATTACAAAATTCATTCAAACATAGTGAAACAAACAATAAAGAATTAAACCACACGACACTCCTAAGCTTGGGAAAAATAAACATTGGGTTGCCTCCCAAGAAGCGCTTTTCTTTATTTACGAGTCTTGTAGCTAGACTCGAAGTCACACGTTCTTACGTGACTTCATGAATGCTCACATGTCCATGAATGAGCCATTCTTTCATACTTTCATCCACTTGGTATTCGGGACCTAGTTTCAAACAGTTCTTGTACATAAATTTGTTCTATTCGGGACCTACCATTAGTTTTTAAGTAATTCTTAGTGTTTTTAAGTTTAAAGCTTTTCATGTAATTGTACTTTACCTTTGTTTAATGAAAATTCAGTTAAGTCATTTATTTGTGTTCTAAGCTTCAAGTGTTTCT
>BQNB010130743.1:0-18890 GCA_026074375.1 Tanacetum coccineum
GCAACTTTGATTTCGACAACCACAAACCACTATCACACTTCTAATCCATCCTTCCAACAACTCAAATTACCCTCCATGACGCACCTTAAGATCAGTAGAAACTTAAACTTTGTTATCATTATTATTAATCGTCATCATTTTACCTTCACCTCATGTGGTGCATGTAAATGGTTAAATATTTTAACAATAAGCTTCCCCTGAAACCCATATGTTAACCATTTCTTAAATCTTTAATTCTGTAGGCTCTATGTAATGATTACTAATGAAGAAAACTAAGTATAACAAACTTGATGCTAAAGTAGAATAACCCAAACTTGTGTCTTAGTTTTCTCTGGCTCAGATTCATCCATTTTAGCCTTACCTTTATCTTTGGCTGCACTCCTCCTAATATACACTAGTGTCTCAGCAGTACTAATGTCTTCAGCAGTAGAAACTGTTGGAGGACTGGCAGTACTAATAGAAGCACCAGCAGTAGTAACTGCTACACCAGCAGTACTAACATCTTCAGCAGTATAAACTTTAGTTTCAAACTCCATTTCTTGTCCATGCCTCCCCTGAATCTCTGCATCATGTTGTACCAATGTAATATCAGGATCTTGATCAATTTCATCTATCTTCCTCCCTTGTTTAGAAGAATCTTATAAATCCTCTTCATTATTTGAAACAATAATTTTGGCTCTCTTTCTAGCTTGGCTTGTCTCGGTAGTCTGCTCTAACTACTTCACCTTTTTGATAAGTTTGGTAGAATCAGCACCATAGGTTTGTTTTGTTTGCTCTAATTCTGTCTCCAAGCTTTCCACTTTGTTTGACAATTATGTACATAGAACCGTCAATTCATGCAGTGTCATACTACCCTCATCACTTCCAAGTGTGTTAACTCTTGGGAGAGGTGAATCATAGGACTATGTAGGTACGTTCTCAGACCTAGTCTGAGCAATAGAACCCCTTATGGCTTCTTGGCACCTGGGACTACTACCTGTACCAATTTCGTGAGAATGAGGCACATTAGGTATTGTCGTGGGTTGGGTCTTATTGATGCTACCACTAGCCTGTGCTGCATCTAAGCTAGCAGCAGTAGTGGTAGCCCTTTCTACTCTGTCATCCCACTCCTCATAAACAGACTCATCTGGTACATTAGGTATATGCACACTAGTTTGAGGTAACTCAGTGTCTTGGTTTAAGGGTTGCCTAGGTGTTTGAGTCTTTTGGTGTGTGATGAATACAACATTGGGATTGGTCTTCATTAATATGGTTGATAAGATAGAAGTGGTGGTTGAGGTCAGAGGGATTCCTTGAACCATCACCTCTTTTGCTTGAATTGCAAGCATACTTGGAAACAAAGGTGTGTGTTCCCTAGAAAAACCTCTTTTCATATTGCTAAAAGTTTTGGAGTTAAAATAGGAGCAAAATATTTTTTGTTGTGGGGATTAAGGAATCTTTTGTTCTTGTCCAAAAATATTTGAATAAATCTTTGATACATTAAAAATTTATATTTACTATCCAAGTTTTTCACCATATCATCAAAAATCAATTTAGAAAAGTTAAAAGTTATGTTTGTGGCCTAGCAAATAATAGCAGTTGCTATACTGCTACTAAATAGTTCCCAATAAGTTTTCTTAGAACTAAGACAATGTAGGATGGTATGGATCAAAAATCTCCACTGAGGGGAAAATTTGCCTTTTTGAAAAGTCAGTTTATCATCAGTTAAAACATATCCCATCAGTGAGAGTTGATCAAATATTTTAGTAGTTGGCAAAACACTAATACCTTCTACATGGAGATGTCTCCTATTTGATGCTTCAGTAATAGTGAATTCTTTGCCATCAACTCTAGCAGTTATTTCTTGTTCTCCATTATCAACTGTTTTGACAGTAGTGGTCTGCCAAAACTTTTCGATGAGAGAAACATAGATAGTATGATTCGTAGTAAGAGCATACCTTATATGACTTCCATTGAGAAAATCTACTATCTCTTGGAATCCTTCACTCCCAGTTGGTTTCTTTAGATAAGCAACCATGTTATGTTTGTCGCAGAATTCCAAATTCACCATTGTAAAGTGAGAAAAGGTTGAGTAGGGTCTGGGATATATAGAGAGTATGAGAGTATGAGGGTTTGGCAAAGTTAATTGAGATTATATAGAGAACTCTTAAGGTTTGTATTGGACCGACTGAATAAAATTGATTATTTATCTTGTAGAAATCTTATGAGTGAAAGAAAGATCAAGAATTATCCAAATCATGAAAACCTATAAGAGATTTAGTTGGCGGAAATATCTCAACGGTTATATTTAATTAGCAAAAATCTGTTATTCCCAAACAATACTAACGGTAGTGTAGCAGTACTAAGTTTAGACTAACAGTACTAAGTAAAAGCCCAGCAGTACTAAAAAAAATGGGCAGCAGTACTAAGTAATGCCCAACAGTACAAACCTTTAAGATATTAGTTTTAACCTCAATTCTGTTCCAAAAGACATTTCCATCATCAATGTTGATTCTCACAAGCTCTCTTTCTGTTTTCAAGCTCACTGTATCTCTTAATTCTTTTGCTCACTGAAACACTCTGTCTGTTTTTGCTTCACACATCTCTCTATTCTTTTGAGCTCACACTTTCTCTCTATCTGTTTTTGCTTTCTCTCATTTCTTTTAAGCTCACTTTTCATTTATGCTACTCAGACACTTTCTCTTTTCTGTTTTTACTGTCTCTTATGGTCTCTTAAGCCACACGTTCTCTCTGTCTTTTTTTTGCTTTCTCTCCATTTCTTTGTAAGCTCACACTTTCTCATCAATTCTCACATATTAATTAGACTAGCAATAGATTAGTATAGATCTTACCAGTAGTAAGGTAGAACCAATCAGTACTTACTGGAATTATCCATCAATAGCAGCTATTGCAATTCCATTTAAAGCATCTCTTGTAACATAATCTCTGCCATATTAAATAAATTAACCTCCCCTAATCAATACTTCAGGGTTTAATAGCAATTCAATACTTGCAATCAGATATTGAAATCTTCTAACATCAAATGCCTTTGTGAGAAGATCTGCAACATTTTGATCTGTGTGAATCTTAATCACCTGAATCAACTTCTTCTCATAAGAGTCTCTGATGAAATGGTGCCTAATATCTATAGCTATGTTGTTATTAGAGTGAAACACTATATTTTTACATACAGCGATTGTACTTTCAATTAATCAATGTAAATCTATGTGTTCTCATGAAGTTGAACCCGAATTAAGCTTTGATTTTGTCCCAACGACTAGCAGCAGCGAACATATTCCTTCAGTATAGAGGTTGCAACTATCAGTCCTGGCATTTTAACACTTTCGCCATTAAATCTCAACCTTTCTTGCCAAGAAATGGCAACCTCGTTAGTTATGATTTCCAGTCAAGGCTAGCTCCAACCATAATCACTATCAGAAAAATGCTTCCCATCAAATGGTGAATCTCAGGATAACAAAGGCCAATTAGGCGCTGACCTTTCAAGTATCTAAAAAGATCCTCGTCACTGCTAGGAAGATGGAGACTTTCTGAGAGTAACCTTGAGAACCTTGCACAAGCACAAAAAGCAAACATTATGTCAGACCTAGAAGCTGTTAATTACATCAATGATCCAATCATTGACCTATATAAATAAACATCCACATCCTCAGCTTCTTCATCCTTGAGCAATGCCTTGTTAATCTCTATTGGAGTGCTTGCTGTCTTTACAGTGGCAAAATCAATCTTCTAAATATTTTAATTTTCAAAAAATAGCCCCATACTTGTCTGCTGATGAAGATTCCATCTTCCTTTTTGAGCCTTCTACTTGGAAACCCTAAAAGAAAGTGAGCCCCTCCATAGAACTCAGTTCTGGAATCGCCTTGTGCAGCATCACTAACTCAACACAGAAAACTTTCTTTGTGGACCAAAAATGATGTCATTAACAACACATTGCACTACAGGAATATCACACTTTGTGCCATTCCTTGATAAACAAGGCTTATCTATTAGTGCATCTCCCTAAATCCATTACTAATAAGTAGTAGACAAGGTCTTATACCAGCCCTAGGAGCTTGATGTAGACCATATAGAAAGATTTTTTCCCTAACCTTATAAACTTTGCAGGAACTTCTGATCTTAAAAACCAGGAGGTTGGCACACAGATACCGACATCTTCACATAGTACCAATATAAAAACGGCACGCTTTACAGTCCATCTGTACATCAATAAACACCAGAAATATGCATAGGCCAAAATAACCAAATTGTTTCTATCCGAAGCAACAGGATCACAAACCTCATCATAATCATTCCTTATCGTGGGCGTAACCATTGTGCCACCTAGTCTTGTGGCCTTGTTTCCTAACTGACAATTCCTCTCTCATCTTTCTTGTTTCTAAAGACCCATTTGGTTCCAATGGCCCTCTTGCCATTAGGTAGATCTACCAATGTCCAAACCTTCTACAATCTAAACTGTAGCAACTCCTCTTGCATTGCCTCTACCCAGCTTGGATCTGCCAAAGCTTGAATCACCTTCGTACAAGTGGTTCCTTGTTGAGAGATAAAAAAGAGCAAAATATAGCATTTTGTCAGCTTTGTAAGTTGTTCTCCTTGATATTAATTAAACTGACCAACAGCAAGTTCTTCAGAAATCTTCGTCATCCTCATTGTTTGATAGCTAATTAAGGTCTCCCAATGTCTGGTCTTTAGGATGATCCTTGTAAATTCCTGGTAGTGGGAATAGGAATGACATTCATGTTGTTCCAAGTTGTTTAAGGTCTGCCATCTGCAACCCACATCTCATCATCATAGGCACCACCACTAAAGATACCAGTATTTAGAAGATCAGTAGTATCCTCTAAATCAGGCATAAGAGGATCAGTTGGAAGATCATCAGCATTATCAAAACTTTGCCCAGCAGCACTAACAGTAGAAACTACTGTTAAGTGCGGGTAGCCATAACCTTCTTCTGTGAACACGCAAATTAGACCACAAACAACAATTCAGCTCTATAAAATCTTCACATGCTAGCTCACCTCTGTGATTGAAGC
Organism: Tanacetum coccineum; assembly: GCA_026074375.1. Classification (NCBI taxonomy): domain Eukaryota; kingdom Viridiplantae; phylum Streptophyta; class Magnoliopsida; order Asterales; family Asteraceae; genus Tanacetum; species Tanacetum coccineum. The sequence goes on from BQNB010130743.1 coordinate 5,031, forward strand.
TCTCCTTCTTTCTCTTGACCGAGTTTGCTTTCACCCTCATTTACTAGTTTTTCAATAGTCTTTTTACCAGCAATCATCACAGCAACTGCATCCTCGATCAGCTCAGTCAGAAAGTAATGGTACAGGAATATATGTTGATAGGTGCTGCATCAACATTATCTTGATACCTGCATTCTTTATTAGTTTGATTCCCTACTGTAACTGGCTCATGAATACGATAAAGTTGTTAGTAAAGCAATACAAAGAGCCAATCTAGTCCACTCCCTGCAACATTGGTTTATTTTCAAGAAAGGTTATGTGCAGGTTCTCCTCTACTTTCCTAGTTCTAGTGTTAAATACCCTAAAAGCCATTGCTAATTTAAGAGTATTCCATCCAACGAAACCCCTCATCAAGCCTCCCCATCAAATTTTCCTAGGGGATCTAAGGTATTAAGAATGATCATAAGACACCTAAAAGGTCTCATAAAACTTATACCAGATGGTCTACCATGTAATAGTTCATAAGGTGTCTTGTTGTGAGGCTTGGTCACTAAAACCCTATCTTAAAGAACATAACAAGCAGTATTAACTGCTTCAGCCCAAAATGTAGTAGGTAATAATGAATCTACTAGCATAGTCCTAGCTGCCTCTATTAGTGACCTGTTCTTTCTTTTAGCAACTCTATTTTGTTGTGGAGTTCTGGCAACACTAAACTCCCTCTTAATCCCTTTCATCCTACAGAACTGATTCAAGTCATTATTTTTAAACTCAGTTCCATTGTCACATCTGATGATTTTAACCTTATGATTTATTTGGTTTTCAATACCAGTTATATAAGTTTTTAAAGATCTCACTAGTCTCATCCTTAGTAGCTAAAAAGAAAACCCAACTAAACCTACTAAAGTCATCAGTGACAACAAGGCAATATATCTTGTGATTGATACTCCTTACAGATGTTGGCCTAAATAAGTCCATATGCAACATTTGTAAGGGTTGGCTGATAGAGCTCACAAGCTTGGTCTTACAAGAGGCTTTGTGTTACTTTCCTTTCTGACAAGCAACATAAGTATGGTCATTTTCAAAAAGCTTTGAAGGCAAACCTCTTACAAGGTTTCCCCTTAAAAGTTTATTCATAGTTTTAAAGTTTATATGACCAAGCCTCCTATGCCATAAATTAGACTTATCTATTGTAGCCTTTGCAAATAAACAAGTCAAACCTCCTGAAGGAACAACATTCTTTAGATCAAAACTGTACATGTTGTCATGTCTGGGAACTTTAAGCAAGACTTGACTTTCATCAAGTAGCTTAAAGTCAGAAGATAGAACAAGACATTCAGTCTTAGTGAAAAGAACACTGTTTTTCTTGTCACACATTTGTGAGACAGATAAAATGTTAAACTTAAGTTCTTTTACAAAGTATACATCTTCAAAGTCTAATTTCCCAGTCCTAACTTTACCAATTTTACCTCCGTTAGGACTTCTTGCAAATGCAAAAAATCTACCATCAACCTCTTGATAATCTGTAAGAAAGGACTTGTTTCTAGTCATATGCCTAGAGCATCCACTGTCAAAAATTCCTTAATCCTGTAAAGTATATTGTGGATTACCCTGCACTCAAAATGAGAGAATTAATTTCTCTTGGGGACCTAAGCCATTACTGACTTGAGTCTGCCTTGTAGATCAACATAGTCAAATCTTTTAAGCATGTATGATCCACTGTCTTTGGAGTTATAGTCAATAACATTTCCTGTTGGTCTCCAAATCCAGCATGCTGAGGACTTAACAGCATTTTCCCCATTTCCCTTAGCAGCACTAACTACTGCTTTTGGCTCAGCAGTAGTTACATTGTTAACCCTAGCAGTATTAACTTTTTCCATTAAATTATTAGTTTTAGCTTCTGATTTTTGATTAAAAGCCCTTCTTACTAGTGAATATGCTTTAAAATAAGAATATGTTGTGGATAATGAATCATTCACTTTTGGTTTAGGGGTAACAGTATTAACAGGCCTAGTAGTACTAATTGATGTTGCTGTTCTTAGAGAGCTTTGCTTAGCAGCATTAACTAGCACTTGTCCTGACTTTGTTCTAACTGCTGTTGGAACAAAATTCCTTTCAGGATGTGGGTGAGTCAATTTATTTTGGTGGTTCACCCTCTGAGCATTGTTCCATACTGGTCTAATTTCCCTTTGACCAGTAACCCTTCCCTTATTATTTAATACTGGGTTTTCTACCATTTTATTGTCATGAAAATCACAATCTTTGATTAAATGGTTGAAACTTCTACATACAAAACAAGGTTTCTTTATAAACTCAAAACCGTTTCCTAGTTTCTGAGTCCTAATCCCATTCCAGTTTCTTCTATTATCCCTAAGACTTTGACTTTTCCTAGGATACTCTACTTGCCTATGTGTGTTTTCCTTATTAATAGATTTCACATTCTCACCAGATATGACAAAATTGATTTTTGTAAAATTTGGTTTTGTCTGATCAAATTTAGGTCTAAACACACTATCATTATCACTATCAGTTTCTCATTCTTCAATGATAGGAGCACTAGACCTAACAGTTTTAGGCTTTTCTACAATATCCTTACTAGTCTTAGATATACTAGTTTCAGTTTTATGCACTTTAGTCTTATAGACATAATCATCTAATCCAGCAAAGGATAAGTCAGGTCTTGAGGACATGTAGTTCCTAGTGTAGGGAGGAGGAACTGCATGAAACCCTTCACCTGTTTTGAATCTATCAATTACTAGACTATTATCCATATCACTTTCTCTACTATTAAACATACTATAAACCACTTCACTCTCATTTATTTGACTATCATAACCAAGACCAGTTTTGTCTTTAGCACTTATTTGACTATTAATCAGTTTAGTTAGATTCTTTGATGATTCTTCAAAATTTTATAATTTAAGCTTCAAATCATCTTTCTCTTTTAAAGATTCTTCTAACTGATTTTTAAGGTCTTTGATAGAAATATCTTTTACTTGGACATCATACTTTAAAAATGCAATATTTTCTTCATAAATAGCTTCATTCTTTTATGAACAACTATCCTAGCTACTAATGATTCTAATCATATTTGATAACCTATAATTTCTAGATTAGATTTATTAAGAGCTTCACGCTGTTGATCATACTGTTTTTGAAGAGTTTTATATGATTCTAAGCAATCTTTAGAGCAAATATGTACCTCAGAGTCTGAACTTGATGAACCTTAGGATGTATAGGCCATTAGAGCAAAGTATGTGATGCCTTCTTTAGCCTGAAAGCTCTAATCAATAACCATCCGTATCTCCATCACTTGAAAACCACAGCCATTTGTTGAGTAGTTGGATCCACTTGGTGCATTTCTATCTTGCGCATCTCTATTTCTATTCCCCTGATTCCTTAGTGCCCTGCATTCTCTAGCAAAATAACCTCTCCTATGGTAGTTGTAGCATTCAACCTTTGTCCTGTCAAAGCCAACAGTCTCTTTGTCATTTAAAACCATCTTTCTTCCCATCTTCTTTATAAACCTCTTAACTTTCATGGTAAGTATTACCACTTGCCATTTGAGATCTATTTCTTTAAGATCATCAGCAACAATCTGTTCCAAATCTTCATAGTCTAACTATGGGGCATTGGACTGGTTAGAAAAGAAAGAAAACATGAGATCTATCAGCATATGATGCATAGAAGCTTTTGATCCTTAGAATAGCAGTTGGAAACACTATGAGTAGTATTAACTGTTTCATTAGTACTACTAGAGTTATCAAAGGAAACAAAAGCCACATTTTGAGAATTCGAGCTTGAAATTGATTTGCCTTTGATCTCAAATTCATAATCCTTCAAATTATTATACAAATCATCCATGCTCAATGTGTCAATATTAGATTTGTTTCTCATGATTAAATCAATATTGTTCCAAGCTGATGGTAAACTTCTTAACAACTTCAAATTTGCATCCTCCTGAGAGATAACTTCACCATGGATTTCAAGTTGACTGATAAGCTTTTGAAACCTATCATAGCTTTTATCCAGTCTTATTTACTTCATGCAACAAAGTTTTCATAATTCTGTTTGAGAATGGTCTTTTGCATTTTATTTGATTCCTTGTTGCCTCCAAACCTATTCTGGATAGCTTCCCATAGGGACTTTGCTTCCCTGCAAGCATGAAACTTCAGTAGGTGCTCATCAGGAATGGCTAACATAATAGTGCTTTTTTGCTTTAGTTCATTTTTCCTTGCTAGCTTTTGTTCAGCAGTTTTTGGAGGAATATGACCTTCAAAACCAGCACTAGCTGATGCAATTAGTGAAATCGAATCACCATTTACTATTACCTCTCAAAGGGCATGATCAGTGAAAGTAAGGTATTGTTCCATCCTCATGCTCCATAGATCATATTCCCCAGTTTTGAGTACGTGAAGTTTTAGTGCAGACATCATTTGGGTAGTTTCTGACTGTGTATTCCATCTTCTCTTTTGAATTATGAGGATTTGTGTAGATATTAGTGTTCTTCTTATTCAAAAGTTCATTAACAAGCTCTCAATACCTTGTTGATCCCCTTTTGAACAGGATCTTACTTAGCTTTTTAAAGCTTAGTTTGTATTGATAGATCCAAGACAACTATAGTAGAAACTAAGATTGAGAATGTCCAACATATGCGGAATCTAGTTTGTAATACTAAGAAGAACAATGAAACAGTAAAACAAGATCTTGCTAAACTTTCAATATATTAAAAACTATTTGAGTTACAAAATAGCTATGAATACTAACTATGATTGTATGCAAACATATGAAAACGAAATATGAAAACTGATATCTAGATCTATGCTCTGATAGGGTGCCTTGTATACACCAGAGAATCCTTGATGGGCTTACAAACTGCATCAAGTGATCAATGCATATCTATTCCTAATATATCTCATGCATATCACTTTAGCAGTACTAACTTGTAACACCTCTATTTTTACAATATAGCAGCAGAAGCTAATCTGGGGTATTACTTCATGGACTAAACAAACATTAAACATAGAATATGGATAAATGACTCAAAAGAGACGTTGTTTAAAAGATACGTTATCATTCGTTTAAAATCAGAGTTTTACAAAGGCAGGTCCCAAAATCTTGTTACATACAATGTGAATGATAACAAGTTTTAGCCATCTTCATGTCCTCGCCACTCTGTGCCATTAGTTACCTGAGATAAAACATGCTAAAAGTCAACACAAAGGTTGAGTGAAATCCATAGGTTTAAGTTAAATAATTTAAATGCAAGTGCGATATTGGGTTACGTTGATATACACCCGTTATTGAAAAACATATTTAGTTATTGCCATTTGCTCTTGAATCGATATAAGCCATAGCGGTATGGTGATACGTTACATGCACCTGAGGTACCTTTCTAAATAACCGCCGCTGATTTTAATGATGTGCAAATTGAGTTACTCTTAAATGGGTACCCACAGGAGTCCAGCCCAAATTAGTTCTATTCACAACTTTGGCTTACTATGGAGAGTAATTAACGGTTCGAGATTATGGGGACGTAAAGGCAAATCAGTTACTTAGCAATAGTAAATTGAAAATAGTATACAAAAATAATTGCATTATTGTTCAAGCATTATCTCCCACGGGCGTTTATAAAAACGATTGAATATGCGGGCTTATGAACTCACCTGAACGGTTATAGGGAAATTGATAGCAAATGTATATGAAATGAAAGTAACGGCTTCGTCACGGGCAACCTGGGGTAATATATGTCAAGTCTTAGTTTGATTGAATATGTAAGATTTTACATTGATGTTGGTTTTAATATAAAAATTATCATAACACCGTTCGGGCCATCATAATTCAGAAGTCATTCAGTAAACGTTTGAGGAGCTAGGGCACTTTAAATCGTAAACCCAACAACTCAGTCAGAACGTAATACCAAGATGAAACTCCTTAATATGAAGCTCCCTAGTATTGTGGTATGATATGAATCCGGGATATGATTTTTGAAAGCACATCGATGATGAATGATATAATAGTTACAACATAAGCGGTTTTAAGCATTTTATTTAATATCTGGAAATGTTAAGCACGTCAAGCGTTAATTAAAGTTATGTCTTGTAATGTTTTGAATGTGTTTTTATACTTTTTCAAAATGTTACATTTTAGACCCTTGAGTTTGAAAAGTGGCAGAATATACCCTTAGAGTTTGCACTTTTACGACTTTGGTCCTTCAAGTTTAAAAGATATACCAAGTAAACCTTGCACTTTAAAAAGTGATATAATAGACCCCTATAGTTATAACTTTGATAAAATGACATTTTTAGTCCTTTTAGTTATAAGTTTCCAAAGTTACGATTTATATATACCCTTGCATCGGATAAATATTACAAAAACATGTCCAAATTGCCATGCAAGCTTATTTTAACATTTCAATAGACATTTATAAGTTATAATAAACTAAAATATGAAGATTTAACGCAACGCAAGTTTAAAATAACGATTCGTTAAGCTAGGAAGCAAAACGGGTCATATTAGGGTTTTAAAATGAAAACGCGCGGGTTTTAAGTTCAAATTCTTTCATGACTTATCAAAGCACTTATTTTAATGTTATTTAAGCTTATTGGGATAGATTATAACAATAGTTTACTAGTTTAGCTTAGAGAGAAGCTTTTCTAATAATGGTTTTTTAGGGGTGAGGTGTTGGAGTGGGTGGTTAGTATGACTGGTCTTTGAGATCAAAAGGTAAAAACACATAGGTTTTTGAGTTCAAAGCTTTATGTTATGACTTTAGCATGATCATATGAACATTATGACGGCATGAATACAGAATATAAGCTTAGAGAACCTGGTTTGAGTTTATAGCTTAGAAATGGGTCAGAATCGGGTTTGGAGAGGTGGAAACCCCTCATTGTGTCGCGGCTGATGTGGAGGAAAAGAGGGATTTGTGGCCAAATTTGAGACCAAAGAAAGGTTGAAAGAGGTGCATAAGCTGCTTAGGAGTATTAAGTAGCTTGTCATTGAGGTGCTTGCACATGGGTAGAAGTTTAAATGGGTTGAAATAGCATGAAATGGGTCGTGGGTCTCTTTTAGCATTCTAGGGCTCGAACTATTTTCCTTGGCTTATATTTCTTGTGCATTGATCATAGAATGATAGAAACATGTTCTTAAGGTTTGTATTAAGAAGTATTAATGAAAATTCGCAAGTGGTTTGGGTTAAAATGGGTCAAAAATGAGTAAGAATAGATGCGGGTTCAATTAGGGCATATTAGGGTTTCTTTAGGGTTTTTGAGCTTATAATTTGTGTGTACTTGATCAAAGATGATAGAATACTGATCTTAGGCCTTATACTAAGGATTACCAATGAAAATTGATTGGTGGTTTAAGTTAAAATAGGTTTAAAATGAGTGATTAAGCCGCGGGTTCCATTTAGGGCACGTATTGAGTACATTAGGGTTTTCTAGGTTTCTAACTTTTGTACATTGCCAAGATAAGGGTAGATAATGATTTGTAAGCTCATATTATGAGTTTACAATGGCACTTGGTTGATTGTGGAGGATTAAAATGATTAGAAATGAGTAAACAGGTCAAATGATCCATTTAGGTACGTTTAGGGTTTCTCGGATTCATTTTACGTATAAATGAAATGAAATGATGAAATAATGATTGAATATAATTGTCAAGGTTTCAAAATAAGTTATTACAACTTATTTGAGTGTTGGTTTAGGTTTATGATGGATAAATATCGAGAAACGGGTCATGGTTTAGTATTTTGCTCGGGTTAGGGTTTCTAGGTTTCATTTCATGAAATCTTATGAAATGAGAATGATTATAGAATGTAAATGAAGTATATGACTTGTTTGTAACTTGTACTTAATGTATTATACATGATTCCTTAGGAAAACAGAGGTAAAATAGCTATTTGGACATCATGCATTTATGACTTGTATATTATGCTTTAAAGGACTTGTACCTTATTTTGGAGGGAAAGTATTATTCAAATGAGATGTTATATGACTTGTATATATGCTTTAGTAGCTATGTTTTTCACTTTAAGATATAAACTTTCATGGAATTAGGGTTTAGAGGCATTCGATAACGGTTTAAAGCCTGTTTTGATATAATGTTGCAATTGGTACCTTATATGAGTAATGTACTTTGTAAAAATGATATTATGATATGACTTGATATGTTATTATGGTTTGCTTGATATATATGAGATAGATTGCTCATAGGTAGTTGCGTGAGTCGTCTATTTGTTATGTAGTTACATTGCATAATTGAGTATTGGTAATGCAAGTAATGTAATAAGCGAAAAATTTCCCCGTACCAATTGTGATCATAATAAAAAAGGGTGATTTTGCATTTGATGAAAATTTCTGGGTTGTATTAGTCTCCCACCCCTTACAGACATTCATCCGAGATTTAGTCAAAATGACGTTCGAGGATGTAAGGAATGATTTGAATTTTGTAAGAGAGGTTGACTATCATGTGGGATTACAGATTTGAACATGAACGATGATTGACGTAATGATTAAGGAATTATTTGTACAACGGATTGAATGAAACTGTTTTGTACATTGTTATAATATTAAGCCTACTTTTTTATAATTTATCACTACAAAGAGAAGCGTCCAAATCCTGGTAACTGAGAATTATAAATTCCATATTTGGAGATTATAATTTCCATATTCAATGAGAAGCGTTCCTAATTCATTTCAATAAGAATGATCATAATTGTCTTACCTAAGCATTAAAAACCTGATATCAAATTTGGTAATATGTAGGAGATGATATGATTTTTTTAAATCATAAAAGGTAATGAGAAGAATAATGAGATATTAGTTGCAATGATGCCCATTTTCGTCGTATTTCAATGATAATAAGTGTTTCAAAGGTATGAGGGGAGTATTCAGAGTTGAACATAATGGAATTGACAAATGACGTCGAGTTTTGATATCACCAGATAATAAGATGAAATGAAATAATCCCTTTATTATTTCATGGATAAATTTTCATATCTTACATCACCGAAAATCTAAGAGTGTTGATACTTATGCTACGTATCTTGGGGTAGGATTCTAGATAAAAGCAACAAATGACAAGGATTGTAGCTTGGTGTTTGGGGTTTATGAAGTGGGTTTTAGAAGATCCTTTATATGTAACTGGTGGCGAACCTGAGTATCCTTAAGAGTTGTTTTCAGCGGTTGATCTTTTGTTTATGCAGTTTCTGGTCAGATGACCCAGTTTGTTGCAAGTCCGACACTTGACAGTGCAAACTCCTATGTGATGCAGGGTGCATCTTGTACACAAAGGAAGGTTTCCATGGTATCTTTTGGCAGGATAAGTCCTAACAGTTTCTTGTCTTCTATTCTGCTGGTGGTGGTAATCATTGTTACGGTTGTGATCGTTATGGTTATTTTGATAGATGTCGTTGTTGCGATATTTAGGGTAGTTGTTGTTTTTGATGGTGTTTCTTTTATCTTCAAACTTTCATTTATGATTATTGGTTTCTTGCACAGAATCATGCTTTATTATTTGATCCATTAGTTTGTGAGCTATGTTGGTGGCTTCCTCCAGAGTCTGAGGTTTTGAAGCAGTAACGTTTCCTTCAATGCTTTGGGGCAATCCTCCGATGAAAGCTTCCATAAGTTTCTCAGAATTTGGTACCATGTTTGGACATAAGACTGCTAATTCTTGAAATCTTCTAACGTAAGTCTTGAGATTTTACAACCAAGTTGTAAAATTCGTCTTCCATTTTCTTGACTTCAGTTCGAGGGAAATACTTATTGGTTAAGATTCTTTTCAATTTGGTCCAAGTGATTTGATTGTCTTGATCTATTCCAATAGGTTGGGCGTATGCATTCCACCAAGACAAGGCATCATTGGTTAGAGTACCAGTAGCAAATGTTACTCTATCTTCCTCGGCACACTTGCTACGAGAAAATACCAACGGATGAGGTTAACAGCTCCTTTCGTGCCATTGAAGTTTATTAATTCTTTGTAGTTTCCTCTTTTTGCTACAGGGATTTCTCTGGGACCAGTGTTCCTATTGGGATTGTCGGCATTTGCCATGGTAGCAGCTTGTGCTTCCAAAGCAGTAGTAATACCATTAGTAATGAGTTGGTGGATGGCAACTAAAGTTATGGCTGGTGTTTCAGATGTTGACGTCCTTTTGGGAGGCATTCTATCAACATAAGATAACACGTAGTAAGAATGATATCATAAGAAAATGTGATGTTTAAAATGCTTAAAGAGTAATGCTCATTTTTTATTTTTAAGCACTTAGAGGTTATGTTATGATTCATAATGATGAAGACGGAGATAATGATGCAAATGATGGAGATGATGCTGAAAAAGAGATAAGCTGGAAATAAGGTACGAAACGGGATTCCTTTGTATAAACAACTTGCCTTTTTACTGTACATAGTCAAGATTTGACAAGCGTCTTTATTTATACCACACATCTTGTGGCTAGGATAAAGCTATAAATAGTCTAAGAGTTTGTTGACATCCTAAAGATCTTCCTGATCTGTTTGGTGACGAGCTTGGATCTCCTCAATAATTTGTTCAAAATTGGAAATTCTGTAGTGGGCAAAGGCAATCTTATCCTTTTTCCCTAACTGCTTCTTTTAAAGTTTGATAATCTGAGTACGGATTCTCTTAATTTCGGTCTTTAGCTTGTTATCTTCTTCCATTTCTCCAATGCGGTAAAAAGAGAGTTCTTCTAAGTAATTCAAAATATCTTTGATTTGATTCTCATGATGCTTCAGATGTATCTTACTTGAACTTTTTCCTATTTCAAATATCTAAGGTGGGGTAGGAGTATAAACTGAGAAAGATGGCGATACCAAGTTACAGGTTTGATTCCGAGATGGATTAGTAGAAGAGAGTGATGGAAGACAAGTTCCCTTTTTAGGCGGTAATAGTTCTTCAGGAACAAAGAAATGTCGAGAATCAAATAGTAGTGACGGTGGTAATACCGGAGATGGAGTCAAAATAGCTGGTGGGGTAATAGGATCTGGTGGTGGAATAGGTAATTCCTTAGCATAAAATGCTAGTACGTCCTTCAAATAAGGATTATTGTAGAAAGGTGAGATTACTGATGGGATTATATTAGAGTCTTCCGAAGAGTTAAAAGAAATGCTTCCCGATGAAGCTGGGAAATAATCCGATGAGACCAAAGTATAGTTAAGAATATTCATAGAGGAAAAAGCATCATCAATATCGGAAGTAGAGCGGTTGGGAGAAGGCATCGTTCTGTTAACAACCCAGTCGTAAATAAAATAAGTTATTTATGGTATAATATATTATAATAGTTATGTATCTTTACATACTGATCCGGAATGTAGTGGCACGGAGGACTTTGATGGCTAGAAAAAGAAATGTAATGTGGTTATAGTTAAGGTTTTTGACCTTGTTCTCTATAACCATGACTCTGATACTAATCTGTAACACCCCCATTTTTACATATAGCAGCGGAAGCTAATCTAGGGTATTACTTCATGGATACAACAATCATAATCATAAAAAAAATGGTTATAGGTCTTAAGGTTTTGACATTGGTTTCTCTATAACCATTGGCGCTGATAACCAATCTGTAACACCCCCGTATTTTTTTACAATATAGCAACGGAAGCTAACTAGGGGTATTACTTCATGGAAACAACAATCATATCAATAAGAAAAAGAGCCCAAAAGAACGTTTGTTCCAAAGAAATGTTATCATCATTCATTTCAAATCAGATTTTAAAAGGCATGTCCAAAATCTAGTTAAATACATTGTGAATGAGTACAAGTTTTAGCCATCTTTGATCCATGCCACTTCCGTGCCGTATATTGCTCAATAACCATAGATAAACAAGCTCAAAAGTTTAATACAAAGGTTATGTGAAATTCATTTGAAATGTAATAGTTGAATACAAGTTATCATAATGGAAATATTGATATTGCAGGGATAATTATCATGGAGAACATTATTATCTTGGAGAACAGTATTATCATGGAGAACAGTATTATCACCTTAAACTCATGAATCACATAAGAGATATTAAAGAGATATTAGGAGATATTACCCAAAGAGATATTAAAGAGATATTAGGAGATACTATCCAAAAAGATATTTAAGAGATATTGGGAGATACTACCCCAAATAGATATTAAAGAGATATTAGGAGATACTACCCAAAGAGATATTTAAGAGATATTGGGAGATACTACCCAAATAGATATTAAAGAGATATTGGGAGATACTACCCAAAAAGATATTAAAGAGATATTAGGAGACACTACCCAAAGAGATATTAAAGAGATATTGGGAGATACTACCCAAAGAGATATTAAAGAGATATTAGGAGATACTACCCAAAGAGACATTTTCATGTACTTAGACAATAATATATCAAGATAGCATATAGTTTAGAAAACACTTGTATTAATGGTTTATAGTAGGTATCACGGGATTATAAAGTATGTGAGGTAATGAACTCATTAAGTCTTTGAAAAGTAATCACATTGTTATAAGATAAATGAGTATATAAAAGAGTTTGTAACAAGCATGTATCCCCCTCGCGGGTTTATAAAGCATGTAAAAAAGCGAGGCTATGAATCTCACCTGATAGGTAGATGTAATAAATATTCCAAAATGAAAGCTGACGGCCTTATCACAATCTTAACGGGGATGGTTGATATAGCAAAATGATAGTAAATAGCCACGTCAAGCAACCAGAGTAAATATGTCAAGTCTTAGGAAGATTGTATTCTAGAACTTTGATTCTAAGAGTTTAATATTGTTATGAGTTTGATTGTAAAGTTTGGAATTATTGTATCACCGTTCGGGCCATCATAATTCAGAAGTTATTCATTGAACGTTTGAGGAGCTAGGGCACTTTAAATTGTAAACCCAACAACTCAGTCAAAACATAATACCAAGATGAAACCCCTTAGTATGAAGCTCCCTAGTATTGTGATACGATATATTCAGTTTTAAGCATTTTGATCAATATCTGGAAATGTTAAGCACGTCAAGCGTTAATTAAAGATATGTTTTGTAAGGTTTTGAATACATTTTTACACTTTTTCAAAATGTTACATTTTAGACCCTTGAGAATGAAAAATGGCAAAATATACCCTTGGAGTTTGCACTTTTACAAGTTTGGTCCTTCAAGTTTAAAAGATATACAAAGTAAACCTTGCACTTTTAAAAGTGACATAATAGACCCATATAGTTATAACTTTGATAAAATGACATATTAAGCCCTTCTAGTTATTAATTTTAGAAAGTTACGATATATACCCTTTGCATGGAATACTTTTGCAAAACAATTCCAAAATGCCATGCAAGCTTATTTTAAGTTTCTAATTGATATTAGCAGGTTATAGCTTGTTAATATAAGCTAAAATAAGATGTTTTAATGTAACAAAATTTAAATTTAACGATTCGTTAGTAAAAAATGCCTAGGTTTTTATTTCAAATTCTTTCAAAAACCAATAAAGTTGTTCCATTAACATGTTATATGATAGACTATAACAATTTTTGGGCATTATAACATTAGGATTAAAGAAAACATGAAAATTAGGGTTTTAGGGTTCGGTTTTGGATCAAAATGGCAAAACGCCTAGATTTTTATAAAAATGGCTTAAGCAAGTGATCATGCTCATTAATAGAGATGTAATATGAGTGTAGGAGTAGAAATTATGAGTATGAACCTGGGTTTGAGCTTCAAGGAGAAAAAATGGAGTCGTATGGGTCAAAATGGGTCGAAAATGCTTCGTACGCCTAGTTTCTTTACTTCGGGGATTCAATTCTTCAAAGCTTTGCTTGAACCTTGATCTTGTATCTCCTTAGGGCTCATATGGGTTATAGAAAGAAGAAGTGTGGGATGAGTTATAGTGAAGGGTCTT
>BQNB010130744.1:743-18890 GCA_026074375.1 Tanacetum coccineum
CTCTCTCTCTCTCTCTCTCTCTCTCTCTCTCTCTCTCTCTCCCTCTCTCTCTCTCTCTCTCTCTCTCTCTCTCTATCTCTCTCTCTCTCTCTCTCTCTCTCTCTCTCTCTCTCTCTCCCTCCCTCTCTCTCTCTCTCTCTCGTGATAACTCGCATGCATCAAGTGTGGAAATGTACCTTCTTCATGAAGAAGATTATGGTGATACTTTGGTTATTCCTCAAACACCAAGTGATGAAATTAGGACTAGGATTGATAACACTAGGTGCCCACCTCCTCTTCTAAAAGAGGTCGGTGAAGAACAAATTTAAGAAAATATAAGGAATCCGTTAAGCCCAAATCACATCGAGCATGGCTATTCAAGACATGATCAACTCAATCAAGGATTATAGAGAGGAAAATAGGGCGATGTTCATGTCAAATCAATGAGGCAATAAAACTCAGGCTAGTTGTTACTACCAACATGAGTTGTGTTGTTGAGAATGACATAGGTAAGGAGGGGTCTAAGGACAACTTTAAGGAAAAAGATGCTTGAGATCTATTTAATATGGTTGTAACATCAAATGTTGAACTTATGTGCTACTTATGTGTGTTCTAATAACATATATTTTGTTTGTGTGTTAATTATCCCTATTATGCTCAATAAAAAGGTGATTGAAGTAATTGTGATTAAGATATACTAACCCATGTTTCTAAGTATCCAAATGGTAAGCTAACCTATATTAGACTTAAACATGTGTATGTGTTTGTTTCTTGGTGTTTTGTGTGTGTTTGTTGCTTGTTATAGCCAAGAACACCTCGAAGGTAATGCTCTTGACTTATGGATCCCCGCCTTGAATTAAGGGGGAGCAACAATCTAGAGGGAGCAGGTTTGAAGATATCTACCTTCTACGTCAACAAATAAATCTACCTTCAAGTAAAAGATCAAGATCCCGCCTTCTTTATTCGATAAAAGGGGGAGAAAGAAAGCATATAGAGCTAGAGCTCTTGGGATAAAAGAAAAGCTACTAAAGCCTAAAGGTGAAGACAATTTTTAAGCTTCACCAAATTACAAGGCAAGATCAAGATACAAGCTACATCAACGACGTTCTTCATCTTTTCTATGTTTGTAATTTTATTTGCTTTCGGAAATTTATTTCTCATCATCAAAAAGGAGGAGATTGTTGGGGCAACATTGACTAAGATCTCCTATATATTTTAAAGATGACAAATAAACGTTTGCAACACTTATAATCACAAACTATAGCCAAAAAACGCCAAAACCCAAACAGGGGTTCTGGCGCGCTAGGCAGGTGATTGTGTCGTTATGAGGTTGTAGTTTATGATAGTTCAAGTTTTAAATTTATATTTTGCCGACTTTACCTAAAACAACACTTTAACTGGCAGTGTACCCGGTCAGATGGAGTTTCGTGGTAAGTAGGGTGTCGATCACTAAGAGCGAGAACTAATCATTTATTTTATCACTATTTTGGTTAACTAAACTAAGTTAATTTAAACTATGTTAATTCTATTCTATGTTAATTCTATTCTATGTTAAACCTATGCTAAACCTATGTTAATCCTAATTCTAACGGATAAGGGGGTTTCAGCCTGAGAGACTAGCACAGGTTTGTGGTAACTTAGATCAATTTAAGACACAATAACACACGCAAGCGAACAGACAAAAGATAGAAGAGCGGTATAGCCAAATATAAGAAAACTGTATTAACCATGATTAATCCGATTAGAATGTTGGTTTGTTTATTCAGTGCAATGAATACTTATCTCGAGGTGGCATATCATTCTTAAGACTTAGGCGTTACTTCTTCCTAAGACCTAGCCACATAGAATTTTGTCACAATTAAACGCATCAGCATAAAGCATCCTATTTGCTGATTATAATCTATCTTAGGGGTTGAAGCAATGGTGATCTTGTTAAACCCTAGCTTATAGAGACTTTACCCACTTACTGGTTAATGGCAATTTATATACTAGTAGTCCACTGGCCAAGTCTTTACCAATTGATTAAGAACGTACTCGTTGATCCCAAGGGTCACATGCCGGTCCAACTAAGCTCACTAATCTAAAGGCGAATATAGGTCATTATTTATGATCCTATTGGTCTATATATATATATCACTATATGGAGAGCCATCCCTGCATCTAGCTAACGTGGTCAG
This sequence comes from Tanacetum coccineum, assembly GCA_026074375.1. Lineage (NCBI taxonomy): Eukaryota > Viridiplantae > Streptophyta > Magnoliopsida > Asterales > Asteraceae > Tanacetum > Tanacetum coccineum. The sequence goes on from BQNB010130744.1 coordinate 2,900, forward strand.
TATTACTAGATCCAGTTGAATTATAGGTCGCATACAAAAGCACGTAAACTAGTATAAATTGATCAACATAAACTAGCAATCAATGATAAATTAAGCATTCGAGATAAACAAACCAAACATTCAAATCTTCATTGTAATGGCTAATACCCAAGGGTATTAGCCCTCAAACGTCATAATCAATACAAGAGTAATAATTCAAACAAGGTAAACTAATCGAGTTAAACGAATGATACCAAAAATCGAACGATTACTAGAGTATAGGAGATTACAAAGTGTTTCCTATGGAATTAATAGCTTTGCTTGACCTCTTCTGCTCTTCTTGTCTTCTGAAAATTGACTTTTGTGGTTAAGCTATCGAAAATATGATCAAGCACACCGAAAACCCATTTTTAGGTTTTCTATTTATAGGGTGTGGAATTTGGTCGATACGGCGTATCAAGATAGATGGATACGACTTATCGGGGGTTTCTTAGAGTAGGGACCACGTTTGATATCTTCTAGAATATTTTATTACTTTATATTGAATACGGCGTATAGATGTCTCCTGGATACGGTGTATTGAACTTTATTCCTCTGTGGTCTTTTGTGAAGTGCATGAACAGATACGTCATATCTTCCTTGATAGATACGACGTATAAGATGTCAGACATGTGTATGTGTTTGTTACTAACCCATTTGGTTGTATGTGTCTGCCAAGAATCGAGTGACAAAGACACAAATCTTGATCAATTATCTAAACACTCTTTACCACATCAAAACGAGAGACGCGAACCCTTTTATCAGTGTAACCGCACCATTATCTTGGCCACAAAGAGTTTCAATCGAAGGTGACTTTGTCATGGCATCAATATCCTTGTATAGGGGTCTCAGGTAGGTTTGTATTTTGATTTAGAGTGTCAGTTAAAGCAAAGAAATGATTGTAACATAGTTGTTATAAATCATACTTTAACTTTGAATATCAAATGGGTTTTTTAAACCAACAAGGATCTATGATGGATATGGTTCAAACACATAATATTTAAAGATTCATACTTAAGTTTGAACAAATCTGAGATCATGTTTGAGTCTTTGTAATTTTCAAGTCTTGTTGATGGATTGGAGATGAGATAGGATTATTTTAAAGTTGGATTTGATATGTGACGATGGGATTAGGTTTAGATTTAGTTGGATTTGTGATATGGGTTGTTTGTGACGAAGCTGTTGTTGTTGGTGTTGTGAGTTGGTATTGTTGTAATGGATTTGGTTTGTAAATATGTGGTTTATCAGTCTGCTTATCTTGTTATCTTCTTTCTTGACTTTTTCTTTTGGTTCTTGACTCGGTAAAGACCAGATTGAACTGACTCAGTAGAGTTAACCCGGGTTAACTCGGTAAATACCAAGTTGACTCGGTCTGGTCTGGTTGTTAAATCGCCTCTACCAGGGGTGTTATTAACTCGCCTCTGCCTGGGGTGTTGTTAACTCGCCTCTGCTTGGGTGTGTTAACTCGCCTCTACCAGGGGTTGTTAACTCGCCTCTGCCTGGGGTGTTGTTAACTCGCCTCTGCCTGAGGTGATAAAGACTCATAAATATTTACATAAACGTCTTGATCATAGATCAAAAACAACAACCTAAGTTGGTTCCCGTAATGGTCAACTCCCAATCATCCCCGTTACTTTACATAACAAAGACAAGTGGCTATATCTACCACTTTATACAAAACTTTACATCGTTGATTTATAACCACGTATAAATGAATAATCGCTCCTTCAAATAATACCATTGGTTTAAGCTTTAACGAACCGACTATCTTCAAACTTTCTTCCTCTTTTTTGTTGCAATTTTTTAATTTTTTCTTTTTTTTAAAACATACTATACTACGAATCTCGGTGTAATTTCACCATCTTCACAGATCATAATAACTTCGAATAATTTCTTCCATGATTCTTCATTCTTCGGACGTACCAATAATTGTGATGGTAGTAAAAATACATGAGTTTTGACTACTTTTTACATTCCCATTTGCAATGTGTAAATTTCCTAACCATACCAGAGATAGAAAATTACACAAGATACAGGTTATACATACTTTACACTTTAAGCAACTAGCAACTGATAAATAGACTTAATCTAACAGGGTAGGCTAAGGTGTAAAGGTGTAACGAAACAAATAGTTGGTGTTATCCTAAAGGATTGGCTCTATAGGTTTTTTAGGGGTATCTTACTCTTATAAATGAGAGTAAACAAAGGGTTTATACGGGGGTTAACTAACCAGTGTAGTTAGTTAATAAAACAACATATAAAGGCTTTTTGGGTGTAATCCTAGAAATTTACCAATTTAAACAAGTTACTCCATCTAAATCCACATTACTCATTATTGTGGTCTCGAATAGATATACCAGACAAGTTCTAAAGTCTACAACATCATCGGAACACTCATATTTTTATGGGATTTGGGTAAACATTTAGAAACGGATAAGCCTAAATCCTCACAATATCTAATAAGGGTTATGTGTGCAGGTTTTGTAACTTGTAATTTCACAAAAGTATGCTTGAACGTTTTTTAAAATTTGAGCATAATTTAAGCATTTTAATGTAAAAAAATAGGACAAGTAACGTTCTATTTCCTCCCCCCCCCACACTTAAATTATACAACGTCCTCGTTGTATAGATAAAACATTAAAAACGGGAAATTAAAAGAATTAGAACGAGAAACACCTTGATGTTTTGCTCGATAGATTCTCCATAAGACTCTAGATGATCGATACTTCACCAACTTTGTCGATTTCTTTTTTAGCGAGGTCTTGTGAAAAATATAGGAAAACATGCAAAATCCTATCTCGGGTCCTTACGGTTATAAATACTAATATAAATGTACAGGCAGTCAATACGCCGTATCCAAAAACTAGGATGTGCCATATAGAATGACCTGTAAAAAGTATCAATACGAGTCAGTCTGCCAAATATGCCATATCATGTGCATGAATAGGCAGTATATACAGATCTGACGATAAAGTTTTAAATGGAGAAAAATAAAGGATGATAACATTCAGTCATTTTAATACGGTATGGTATGGTGCGGCTACGCGTATTAAAGTATCGGAAGACAACACTCCATTAAATTAAATAAAAACCTGTCCGGGTTGGTCTCGCGGGATGCACTTTCTTTCAGCTAGGTCTTTTCTGTTGTACGTTTTCTTCAGCTTTTCACACTGATTTATCACTTTCTCCTCTTTTTTTGTTCTCGTAATGGATATGGTGTTGAGCCGTCAAATCAATAATTGAGCTATGCTGCTGAACTTACTGCCTGGCTTGATTCTTGGCCTTCGCAACTTCCTTGTTGAAACACCATCCTTATAAACCCGCTTGGGGTCGAAAGGAATGCCAAATGGTACATATAGATTTTTAATTATGAAAGTTGATGGCTTCCCTTCGTGAATATAATTCAAAGTCACCGTATTAATATTTAATTCACTCGGAAAAAAATTTGTTTTGAATTTTTCGATGTATCTGATTGTTTTCGAAAGCATAGTTCGACCCGTGTGCATAGGCACCAACCTCAGTATTATCTCATTAAGGTGAACGGTATGATAGATACATTCCCCCAAGGCTTTATTTCATCACTGTCTTATTCGATTTTGAATCATCGAGATAAATTATGTTGAAAGGAAATAAGTCAATAAAGTATAAAATGTTTTGTTCCTCTTCATCATATTCGGGCAAGTATGTTTCATCTTTTGAATTAATTTCATCGATATGTTGAGGATTTATAGCAGGTTAGTAAGAATTGATTTAGATGTTAGGAGATCATTGTAAAACAATGCTATAAATTCTTTTCAAACTTTTAAGGTGTCTATATCATCAAAAATAGCTAACGGTAGGCTCGGGTGTTAAAAATGAAGGTACTATTGAACTTTATCATTTTCATTTTCGGAATACGTTTTCAAATGTTGATTAGAAATTATTTAAGAAAATGAGTTGTTGTCGAAATATTACCGTGTAATCTTCATCGTTGAATTCATCAAACGATATTCTAAAGTCAATTTCATTGTCATTAAGAGGGCTTACCATCGGTTTACATGAGAGTGCTACCTGAGACGTACACGTGTCATCAAAGACTATAGCTGGAAATTTGGTTTCAACATATCTGAGGTTGTGAACTTCATCGTCATCCCAGATTCTACCATATGTAGCAGTTTCCTAGTTATACACCTTGCCTGCCTATGAGCTTTTTCTTCCTTAAGCCCGATATACTCTTCCATGGTAATGTTGGGGTCATCCATATTTACCTATGATAAATTTGCTAGGAAAGAAAGCTGTCAAATAGCTTAATACACCATGTTTAGTAAACTAAATATGCCGTATTATACAAACATAATACGCAAACAACAAAAATTACACATATATTTACACTAATCCTAACAGTTTAAGTAATCTAATGTGAAAAACTAAAATATTAAGTAATTTTCAAGATTAAAATGTAACACCCCCCAATCTGGGTTGGCAGCGGAATATTGAATATCCAAGGGCGTTAGTTCATAGATCAATAGCACAAGATATGAGAACGACCACTAATGTGTCGTTTTGAAAAGATACATTGGATTAACAAAATACTTGTTCATTACATAGCTTCTGGCTTCAAAATTGTTCGACAATAATAAGTAAGATTCGGTTTATAACAATGTTCCCAAAATGTTATACGCCCCAAATCTTTATATTGGACTCTCTCAAAGAGTGACCCCATTGTAGCTTGGCACCCCGTACCTTATTAACTCTGAGAAAAACATGCTTAAAACGTCAACATAAAGTTGGTGAATTCATAGGTTTGTGTAAATCAATTGAAGGACCGCAAGATTTCCATGTGTATGATTAAGCAACATATGCAAACATCATAAAAAGTAATTACGTTTTCCAAAGCTCATGACATTAAATCTTGACATGTATGAATGCAAATAAATTTCCACATTTGCTCCGTGAATTGAGGTTCTAACCCGTAACATCCCAAATCCGACATGGTATACGTTGTTGTTCCGGCAAACAGGCACAATGAGCCGCTACTCAGCCAAATGGGGATGTCAATCCCAAATAGATCTATTTATAACATTCACGCTCAAAATCTAGTAATTGACAGTTCATGATAAAGGGCTCAGTGGGTTAACACGTAATCATAGTATAAAATGTACACTTGCGTCCAATTTGTAAAACAAAGCATGATCTCACCCCAAAGATGTAAATCATTTAAATAATTGTAAAACATGGGGCTATGAACTCACCTGGGTAGGTAGTCCTCTGTGAATGATAAATATATCCAAGTAGGGCAAATGATTCACACCGTCAAATACCTAAGTAAATACGGCCAGTCTTAGTCTACAAGTTTAGGCTAACGACTTAATGCATAAACTACAAAAAATTGCTAGTTTATATATATACTGTTATCACTTGTGTGGTGGTGCATATTTTTATTGTATTTTTCTTTACTTGTTGGCTCTTGGGAAGGTGTACTATTACACACGTTCAAGTATATGTATAAGCGTTATTAATAAATATTCATATTTATTAAGTCGTGTTTTAATTCGTATAATATCCGAATAATAAGTGTTTATAAAAATCACTTTTGTTCTTAAAGTACCCTTCAGGTTTTCTTTAGTATACAAAAACAGTCCCTATGTTTATGAAATATAATATTTACATTTTTAAACCCCTAGGTTTCCATATTTACACCTTTAGTCCTTTAACTTAAGAAAAGTACACTTTTGGTCCTTGTACTTTTAAACAGTCCCTCAAGTTTCAGAATTGACAGAAACAGTCCTTAGACTTTATAAATTTAGTTTTGACAGTTTCTACCCTAAGTTTCCATTTTTGACACTTTTAGTCCCTTAACTTACAAAAATTACATTTTAAGCCCAATTAAGTTCTAACAAGTGGCAATAAGTTTTATTAAGCTCCAATAAGCCATATAAGCTGTGGCAGCTTATAAATAAGCTCGGATGAGCTTATTTAGGCTTATTAGACCTTATTGGGCCCGTTAAGGTCCAATAAGCAATTTAAATGTCCAATTTAGTTTTCAAAGGCACATAAGCCCTCATTAAGCTTATTTAAGCTTATTGAAACTGTTTGGCTTAATAATAAGCTCGGATGAGCTTATTTTGAGCTTATTGGACTCGTTAGCCCAATAACTCTAGCCCGAAAGGTTTTCAAGGTCCATTAGAGTTTCAATACATGATCCAACTTATTTTTCTTATCTCATTAAGCTCTTATGATTATAACTAAGTTGTTTTTATTGTATGGCTTATTCAATAAGCTAATAAGCCTCGTTAATGGGCTTTTGGGCCCATTATGAACTCGATAAGCCTTTTAAGCTTTTAGGCTTGATCTCTTAAGGTCCATTAGCATTCTCTAAGCTTAATAAGCTTAATAAACTGCTTAAGCTCACAAATAAGCTATCTAAGCTCATTTGTGGCTTATAGGTTCTCGTTTGGCCATGGTATTGGGCTGCCAAGCCCAATAAGGGTCCAATTTGGTTTCTAATAAACATTAAGGTCCATATTGCTTTATAGACATTTAGGATTCTTAATAAGTTTGTGGAGCTTATTAATAAGCTTTCATCTCCACGGTATGGCCTGTTGGGCCTGTTTGGGTTTAATGAGTCCATTAGTGGCTCGTTAAGGGTTTCCATTTGCGTTTTACTAACCAACGAGTTTAATAAGTTTCCTAACCCTTCTATAAGCTCAAGTGAGCTTAATGATAAGCCATGGTTCCCCGCTAACGGACTATTAGGCCTATTAATGTTTGTTAATGGACTGTTCACCCAACAAGGCTCGTTAGTGACACGTTAATGATATTAAGGCTCGTTAGGATTACTAGCATCAAATCAAACTCGTTTAGCATTATTTAATCGTGTTTTATCCCATGCATTCGTTCTATAGGTTCGTATTCTCTTTCCCAAACCATGCCATTTTGTTTTCATGAAAAGTTAACGTGTAGGTTTCGAGTATATGTGATAGTTTTAGAGATAATTTCCATATTTGCATTTAAATGAAACATTTAAAAAGGCTTTAGCTCATTTTAAATCACATTTTAGCATGTCCTAGAACCACACAAGAGATAATATACGTATGCATATGTGTATAGCATGCATGATTTGCATTTAGCATGCATAAACCCACGTTAGTTTGTTACCTACAAACTAACGTGACCATTCAAATAGAAATCAAAGAAACCATATAATACGACAGAGTTATGGACATGAATGGTTTAGTACGACTTACAAGGGTCCTAGAGATTTCAATGTGTATCATGTAGTTGACCCAAATCGTATAACCCAAATGTATGCCAACCCTAAACTTATAAAATACCCACGCCTTGGCTCGTATACCTTTTTATGATCTTGTAGGATAACCTAGTACCACTTATATGTTTAAGGGGAATTGTTAAGGTGTTTGTCGCGGCTTATGACCCGAAACAAGAAGAGAACAAATATTGTTTGTTTACTTAGAGTGTTTGTGTGTTTGTGAGTTTTCAAGAAATGTTAAGTGTCAAATGTATATGGGTATATATAGGCTTATGAGCTAGTTAGTTTCTCTAGTCCTAATCCAAACCAAACCGTGCCCTATAGTGATGGTTTTATGGTTTTCTAGTTAGTCACACATGGTATTGATAATACCTTCTAGTACAATTCTTAAATACAAGATTATGGTATAAGATTTACTAGGATTTGGAAATCTTATGGTTTGTGTGTGGTGTTGTTGCTAGCCGCGGGTCTCAAGACACAAAGAGACCAAATGGTTATTACCCAATGTACATTAAGCAAATTTGGAGACATTAAGGACATGTTTTAATTACTTAGATTGTACATGTACTTAGTTTAGGGCTATAAGAGATTTTCTAGTTGTGTATATGCATGGGACGAGTAGGATTAGAGGGAAAAGGTAGGTTTTTGAAATCTTATTAAGATTATACAAGTACAAGGCTTAATTAAAGGGTATTGTAAGTATCCATTGTATTATGGTTCCTTTGTTCACCTATATTCGGCCATAATGGCTTGTTAACACAAGAATTGAATTATTTTTGTGTTTAAGGTTTAAAAGTGGGTATTGGTTTGAGTCTAGGTAAGTCTAGGTATTTCCGAGGTGTGTCTAAAGGCATTAAATTGCGGAACGTAAGCCTTTTACGTGACCAATAAAAAAATAAAATACGCAAAGTCATTAATTATCTTCTTAATAATTATATAACACTTGATTGATGTAAACCTTAATTTATTTGGTGATCGTTTACATTGAATGATTATTTCTAGTCTACGCGATTTAGCTTAAAAGTTATATTAAAAGTAAACGCATATCGGACCAAAATAAATAGTGACGAATCATAGGAGTCGTAATATGAAACCTAAATTGAGAAATGTTTACAGTCTCCACCTGTTAAAGAGCTTTGTCCTCCAAAGTTAAGACCTTGTAGTGGATGATGAAAGCCCGGTTTTGTGACAGTTGGGGGTATTCATGTTTGAACGATTCTTTCACGTTCCCATGTAAACTCAGGACCTCTCCTAGAGTTCTAGCAAACCTTAACTAATGGTATCTGACTTCGCTTTAGTCGTTTGATCTCCCGTTCCATGATTTCAATGGGCTCTTCCACAAACTGGAGCTTATCATCAACGTAAATTCCTTCCAACGGCATGACTAATGGTTCGTCAGCGTAACATTTCTTCAGATTAGACACATGGAAAGTATGGTGAACCCTGCTCAACTCTTGAGTAAGTTCCAGCCTGTAGGAAACCTTCCCAACCTTGGCTAACACCTTGAAGGTCCGACATATCTCGGGTTCAACTTGCCTCGCTTACCGAATCGTACAACCCTTTCAAGGTGAGACCTTGAGCATAACCCTATCCCCAACTTCTTAACTCTATCGGCTTTCGTTTAAATCAGAGTAGTCTTTTGGTCGATCCTGAGCAGTTGATTTTCTGCTTGATCAGGCTCAATCTTTTCGTTGTTTCTTGGAATCATTTCTGGGGCTTCTCCAACTCGGCCCAGCCCACGGGTGATTGACATTTCTGGTCATTTTAAATAATGCCTCAGAAGGTGCGGCATTAATGCAAGTTTGATAACTATTTGTTATACAAAAATTTCAGCTAATGGCAAATGCTTTAACCTAACCTTTTCCAATTCGATCACGCCAAGCACGTAGCATGTCTTGAGAGTTTGATTAGTCCTCTTCGCTACTGACCGTCGGTTTCTGGGATGTATTGCAGTGCTCATACTCAGATATGTACCCAAAGCTTTCTGAAATGATCTCTAAAAGTCTGGATGATACACGGTGCTCATACTCAGCTTGGTGATAAAATCCATTATGATATTATCCCACTTCCACTCGGGTATTGCTGGTTGTACTAACAATCTTGATGGCCTTTGATGTTCGGCCTTGACCTTTGCACATGTCAAGCACTTGCTAACATATGTAGCGATGTCGGCTTTCATATTGGGCCACTAATATAGCATTTTCATGTCTTGGTACATCTTTTCAGAACCAGGATGTATAGAGTACTTAGACTTATGGGATTCATGGATAACCACGGATCTTAAGTCACCGTAGCAAGGTAACCAACTTCTGCATTTAAACATAAGGTTCCATCGGCGCGTGGTTCCAACTTTTCCTTGGGTATATCCTTTCTAATCATACCACCTACATCTTCTTTCTCAAGGTTCTCTGGTTTCAAGGCTTCTATCTAAGCTTCTAGTATTTGTTTGGGAAGATCCAAGCCAATAGTCATAACTAAGGCTCGAACCGCAAAAAAAAAAATGGCTCATCCGTTCCTTATGGCTTAATGCGTCAGCCACTACGTTTGTCTTCCCCGGGTGATTACGAATGTCACAATCGTAATCACTTAGCAATTCTAGCCAACGGCGTTGCCTCATGTTAAGATCCTTTTGGTCAAGAATGTGTTGTAGACTTGTATGGTCGGTGAACATGGTGCATTTGGTTCCATATAGATAATGTCTCCATATCTTTAGAGCAAACACCACTGATCCAAGTTCTAAATCATGAGTGGTGTAGTTTTTTCATGAATTTTTAGTTGTCGAGAGCATAGGCAATCACCTTCTCTCTTGCATCAAATACAACACAAACCCTTTGTGAAGCATCACAATAACCCAAAAAAATCTTCATTCCCTTCAGGTAAAAGCCATATTGGTGCAAATCTCAACTTCTTCTTTTATTAACTGAAAAGCATTTTCTTCCTTTTCTCCCCAATCAAATTTAATTCCTTTCTGGGTAAGCTTCATCATTGATTTAGCAATCTTCGAAAATCCCTTAATAAACCTTCGATAGTAACCAGCAAGACCTAAAAATTGGTGGATCTCAGTCGGTGTCTTAGGAGATGCCCAATCTTTGATAGATTCTATCTTGGTTGGATCCACATGAATATATAACACCCCGTGTTTTCAAGTCATTGACGACGTCGATAAATCTACAATGTACTTTTTTGTTTTATTGTACGCGTTTGCTTTAAATCGTAAACGTTAAGTTAAATCGCGTACGCCAAAAATTAGCGTGCAATGTAAACGGGCATCAAACAATTAAACGTTTACATCAAGCAAGTATTAAATAATTAATTTGAGAATAATTATGGCCTTTGTTCATTTTATTTTTATCGGTTACGTAAAGTGTTTACATTTCACGATAAACTAGTTTTAGGCATACCCGAAACCACAAAAATATTCCTACTTTTCAACAAATACCCACGACTGTACCCAATACTTAAAGTTTTATTAAAATTTACCCAAGTTAATATTACTTTAAACTTTGTTCATTAGAAAATAAAACATTGCCATGTATTACTTTCAAGTACACTTTTTTACAAAAATTATTAACTTGTAACATGTATAACTTTTACTAGATATTGTGTTAAATATCAAAGGCTTCTAGAAACCCAATTTCCCCCCCCCCTATCCCATGGCACAACAACAACATTGGAGTCATAGAGCACACATTTTCTTTACAAGTTGGCTTGTACATCACCCTTTGCATTATTAGCCATTACTTGTCTCATTTGACATAGGTCTTCTAAGACCCTCCACATGTTTCTTGACCAACTATTGCATTCTTTTGACCCTCATAACTCATATAATGCAAGTATCAAGTGATAGATAGCACATACATGCAAGACTTAGACAAAATCAAAACACCAAAATTTCCTTTTCTCTCCCTATTAGGCCACAGCTCAAAACACCCTAATTAAATAAACCATACAAAATTTTCTACCTCATTTACATACATACCTACATCATTCCTAATATATACTAAGATGTTTCCAAGCATTGGTTAACCATTTTCAAGTAATTATCAAGAAAAGGAAAGATAGGGTTTCATATGGAAAATTAGGGTTTTCATAGCTTGCTAGCTTAGTTATAGGTCTAACAAGGTTTCGCAAATATATCTCATGATCATCATTCCCTCAGCTAAGGTTACCTAAAACCTTTATCTTTTCATTTTCATGATTTTATATGCATATGATGTTTTATATAGAAAAATCACCATTTAGGACTTTTTAACATGTAAAAAGGATTTTTACTTATAATTATGGATTTGTTCACTTTTAAACATGTTATGATGTTAATGAGATCATGTTAAAAGGGATGTAAAAGGATTGTACCATGTTGTTTTGGTGTAAAAATGATTATGTACAAATTAGGGTTTATAAAGTTTATTTAATATGTTACAAGTAAAAGTAATGCAAATGACATGTTATTCTTGTTTATTGAATTTTAGTAATGTTATATGAAAACTAAAATAAGGTTATAATGGAAGTATAAGTGATGAACAACCTTGGTTAAGCTTAAAAAGTGTTAATGAAAGATTAGGGTTTTTAATGATTTACATGAAAAGCTACAAGTAAATGTGTATAATCAACTTGATATACTTGTTAATCTTGGTAATTTGGACATATGAGGACAATGATGGACTAATGGACTTTATTATATGTAGGACATATAATATATATATAGTATAAAATACTTATGGTAAAATACAAAGTTGAAAGTTATAGAAACAAAGTTTACATATGGAATCAAGAAAGACATCCTAACTTTCTGTTTTAATTCGACATACAACCTGTCCACTTTATATTTTATAAAATAGTAGTCTCATAGGCGATTCAAAAGCTAAGAACTTGAAAAACCAATAAATACGAAAAAGTGGACGGAAAACATAGTTATACGATATATAAACGGAAATATAAATAGAATTTTTATTAAACCATTTATAAAAATTATATAAACAGGCATGTTTAGTATTTTTAACAGGATTACACATATTTTTAGGATTCCAAAATTGATAAGAACGGAATTTTCAATTAATAACGAATGAGTTATGATTTTGCGAGTTTACGGACAATAATACTTTTATAAAACTACTTTTATAAAAAGTTACTATTCATGACTGAAATTTCTATTTTTGTGAAATCCTCACAAAATCATTAGAAACTTTCTATTAGAGGAACGTGCGTGAAAGAATCGCGAAAATAACGGAGTATAAACGAATTTAAAATAAGACATTGACGGGTTTTATAACGACAAAAACAATATTAAGAAAACTTATGATCTAGTGTGACACAGTAAATTTATGTTTCACAGTAGGTTCAAAAAAATTTAAAATGTCAAATTTGATAACTCGACTTAATACAAAAGCTTTGAGCGCAAGGAAACACCTCAAACGGACTCAAAACGCGAAAGTTACGTCAGTTTTACAACAACGGCAATTATAAACGTTTTAACTTATTAAACACAATTTTTCCAAAACAATTAGATGGTGATTAGCTATATAGAATTATGAATGGTAGCAATTACCCAATGTGATTAGTACTTATACGACCTTAATTTAAATAGGTTGCATCTGACGATTTACGTGACGCATTATCTGTGATATTCTTGTTATTCGCTCACTCAAGGTGAGTTCATAGCCCCACGTTTTACATGCTTTTGTTTTACAAAGTTTTTGGGGTGAGAATCATACAATGTTTTATAATTGGACACAAGTGGTTAAGTTTTATATTATGATTACGTGTTGACTAAGTAGCGATAACCCTATTTGAGCCCATTATCTTGAACTGTAGTTTTTTTTTTTTATAACTTTTGGGAAAAAAAATTTGTTTTGGGAGGGGGGGGGGGCGAATGGTTGAATAGATCTATTGGATTGACCATCCCGTTAGGGTGATTAGCTATCACCTTTTTTCTAGGAAAAACGAACGCTATTCCATGTCGACATTGGATGTTGAGGGTTAGAAACACTCCACGGGCAATGTAGGCCATTTTTATGGTATTATTTTTGTCAAAGCTTCTGTGTATGAGCATAGGGCAACGTAATTTACATTTATATGATGTTGCATCTGTTACATTATAGACACTTGGGAAATCTTATGGTCTCCATATATGATTATCAAACCTATGGAATTTCACCAACATTATTGTTGGTCGTTTTAAAAAGCAATGTTTTTCAAGGGATCAATAATGCATAAGGTGCCAAGGCTCATTGGGGATTTGTTTGGCGATGCATGCTAAAGATATGGTTGCTTTATGTTTTGGGAAATTCATGTGTTAAGAACCAGTATCTTTGTAATAATAATGATGAACAAGTTAAAGCTTCGGGCTATTTGTAACAAATACTTTGTTAAATCCAATGTATCAGTTTTAAATGACTTTTTGGTCGTTCTATATACATCTTGTGTTATTGATCTGAGAAGTAACACGCCCCAGACCCTTATTCCGCTGCGACCTAATTTAGGGGTGTTACAGATTGGTATCAAGAGCCAAGGTTATAGAGAACCAGGTCAAATGTTTTTGCTGGACTATTATACGTTTTTTCAAACATCGAATTCATACAAAGGGGTTTTACACGGGACATACATATGTGCATACATTCATGCATACACTACTTGTTGCATTAGTTGGTTGGACTAGATGCATTCATAATTGATATACATGTTATGATATAAATGTATATTACTATAAGAGTCTTATATTAAATACTAATATAAGCTATTTTGAATTTTTAGATTTAGTCATGTCAGATTCGGATGAATCGGGGGTTACATACACGAAGGTTTCCAGCCCATTTGAGGGTTTATCAGACATAGGATCACCAAGAGCCTATGATCACGAGTACCTTGAGCTGCCTGGGATGCCAAAGGACCCATACGTGGAGGCCGCTCTTCAGGCCCCACCCTCTCCAGATTACGTGCCTGGCCCTGAGGAGCCAGAGCAAGCACCACCTTCACCAGATTATGTTCCAGGCCCAGAGCATGCTAATGATGAGATTGTTGCTGAAGATCAGCCATATGCTGAGGATGCCTCACCCACTGCTCATTCACCTGACTATGTCCCGGAGTCTGATCCTGAGGCGGACCCAGAGGAGGATGACGATAAGGACCCCGAGGAGGATCCTGTCGATTATCCTGCCGATGGAGGAGATGACGACGATGACGAGGAGGGGTCTTCAGAGGATGATGAGGATGATGACATGGACATTGAGGCCGATGATGTAGAGGAGGAGGAGCACATAGCTCCTGCCGACTCTGTAGTTGTTGCTTTACCAGCTACTGATCAGGCCTCATCTGCGGAGGAGACAAAGCCGTTCGAGACTGATGAGTCTGCGGCCACACCACCACACCCTGCATATCGTGTGACAGCTAGGATTTCTATTCCAACTCCAGTACCTACACCAATATGGTCTAATGCAGAGGTTGCCAGACTTCTCGCTATATCTACTCCACCATCATCACCACTCTCCCTATGGTCTTCACCACTTCCCCAGATACCTTCTCTATCACTACCACTATCACCACCCTCACCTGTGCTATCACCAGCCCACCTCCTAGCCCCATTCGTTCATTGGGCTATCGAGCTGCTATGATCCGGATGAGAGCTGAGGCCGCATCTACTTCCCATTCTCTACCATTACCACCACCCTTCATACTCTCCCCCACTAGACCAGATGCACCATCATTAGGGATACCACCACCCTTGCCCATATTAGTTCCTACTTCATCACCACCATTGCTACTACCCTTTTTTTAGTCGTAGGGAGGACAGACCCGATGTTACCTTACCACCTTGGAAGAGGTTAGGTATCGCTCTTGGTCCTGGATACGAGGTAGGAGAGAGCTCATCTGCTGCTGCTAGACCGGCTGGAGGTCTTAGGGCAGACTATGGCTTTGTAGCTACTATGGATAGGGAGATCAGGCGTGATCCGGAGAGAGAGGTTGGATATGGGATCACCGACTCATGGGACGAGATAGTTGAGACCCTTCAGGAGGCACCAGTTAGTACTGACACGGAGTTGGGTCGACATATGACAGCATTTGTGTAGGAACCCGATTTACACTTTCACTTCATATTACGAACCATGAATCAAACCAAGAAAAGAGATAAAGAAAGATTGAGTTATTTTAGAAAGAGAAAGAAGAGAGAGGTTAGAGAGAATGAGAAAAAGAATATTTTTTATATTGAAACAACTAGCTTTTTCTAAAGAAGAAAAAGCTTATATACCCCGTCACGTTAAAGGTACGCGCAGGATATTTAACTAGGACCCGGGCTCGGGTTTTGCTTGGGATTAAACCCGAAACATATACAATATTAGATTAACTATCGAGCCCGATTCCCGATATTATACTATTACAACATTAACTAATTAAATGACCGAGACTCGTACACGTAATGAACGAACTTCCTGTTCGGATCAATATTTTGAGGCTAACAATCTCCCCCGAAGCGAGTTCATTGATGACACTCCTTCATGAGATAAATAAGATTGCTTTTGTCGTTTAAGATCGTCTATGCCATCTTGCGATCTTGTGTCTTTGACCAACATTCTCATACTATGCCTCATCTTGAAAGCTTCAAATTAGAGTTTGCGAAAGTCTTTGTCTTTAAATCTTGAGCTTTCATGATAGTTTGTCTTTGTAGAATGAGCATGAATATGTGGTAATGAATCTACTTTGGTTGATTGGGATACCGTCACCACCGTTTTA
>BQNB010130745.1:0-11041 GCA_026074375.1 Tanacetum coccineum
GTTAAACTATTGTTTTTAGGTTAAGTCGGCAAAATATAAATAGTAAAACTTGATACATAAAATAACACCTACACAACGACACATCAATCATCAAGAACACAAGTTGTAGAAGTGTCCAACACAGACATAAATATAATCTGTGTGTATTAATGAGAATTGACGGATGCTTTTTGAAAACATAAAACTTTCGATATGTTTAAAAAAATTTATTCATTACCATATCGACTGATTTTCAAACAAGTTTTTTAGTCTCATGTCCATTGTGGCAGCCTCAAAAGGGAATATGGACATGGGAAGACTGAACACGTATTGACGGCTCAATCAGTGAGATAGTAACTCGCAGATTCACTCTTACTGTGTTGTCTGCTTTGAGACACTCCAGTAACAAGAACGGCTAGTGCAGCTGCGAAACCCTGTCAAGGAGATTCTTTTGAATTCTACCTGATCACAGGCAGTATTTATACTAATTAACGGGGAACCATGGTTATTGCAACCATATTTGATGAAAATGAAAAAGACATATTCGTACATATCTGTTGTTTATTACTAACTTAAACATACAGGACAAGTCAATGGTGTTTTCACCATATTCCAGTCGAGCCGCAGTCAATGCCACATACCCATTCTCAAAATTCAAGGATATATTTAACGGTATTCATCAAAACTTGAAGACAGTTCTGAATTTCAAAGATACACTTCCGTAAGCTCTGATAAATAAGAACTTCCTCAAAGAATGTCAAGTATATGATTTCAAATAGATCAAGTCACAAGATCTATGGTGAGGAAGATTGTCAGCCTTTAAGTGATGTCAAAGGATGAGTATGTTGGTTAAGAAGTGTTACAGTCAAGAAATATCCAAGATTACCTCAAGGCTAAAGATCAAGATATCAAGTTTAAAGATTAAGAGATATCAAGTCAAAGATCAAGATCCAAGATCACAAGCATGCAAATGAAACTTCAAAAGAATTCCCAAGAACACAAGGCTCCAAGATTCAAGACGTCATAAGACGTAAAGCCATAAGTGTTATGACCACCCTTTAGGGGGAGATTGTTAGCCATGTTTTATGTAAAGTGATGGTCATTATATATTCCCGAGCCTTGTATAGGAAACTTCAGTTTACCGGGAGAAAATATTAACTAATTGGGTCCTAAAGGTGTCAGGCTAAAGCCTATTAGTTTGGTCCATTTAAGGCCCAAACGACCCAATAAGGAGTCCACTCTCTTTGTAGTGTAAATACAACCCTCCTAACATGTTAGGAGGGTGTTGGTTCTCATTTTTTCTCTTCTATGAACTATTTTTCTTTTTAACTCTTTCTCCTACTTCTGGAGTTTATATTATTATTCGTGATGTTTTGATGTGATTTGATAGGCTTAACATGTGGTATCAAGTGAGCCAAGGAGTCATATGATCATTTGTTGCCTTTATCTAAACAGCTTGAATTTAAGCTTTTTGGAGTACTGTTGTTAGCTTGTTTTATTTTCAAACCGTACTCGTCTCATATTTTGATCCATTTTCGCATCTTTTTCGTCGTAAACTTGTTGTTTTTGATGATCAAGATGTACTATTGTTAGATTTATACTTAGTATAAGCTTATTTGGGCATCAAAACATGTTTTTGGGTCGAAAAAATCTGGGCTCAAAAAGTTTTTTGAATGAAGCGAAATGTGTATTTTGATGGTAGTGAAATATGTCTAAGCGAAATAGTACATAGGAAGCGAAACATGTTCTGAGAGATATATGTTAGTACAGGTTACATATTCCAAGCGGAATATTACATTTCTTTGAAACAAAGTGCTACCAAAATTTACATATTCCAAGCGAAATATGTTCTGAGCGAAATATGTTATGAGCAATTTGTGTAATACAGGTTGTCGCATTCCAATCGAAATATTACATCTTTAGGAATCGTTACTCTGTCCAATTTGTTTCGAGCAAAACATTACATTACATATTTTGAGCGAAACATTACACTGCATATTTCAAGCGAAACATGTCACTGGTTTAAGGAAATTCTTGTGTTTGAAACCCTAATTTCTCGAAAAAAATTTGACCTTACCTGGTAGGTCGATCCGCGAATCAGGTGGGAAGAGACTGATTATGGGCTTCATATAAACAACACTCCTTCATCATCAAATCTAATTTTCATGGTTTCTTCTTGATTTAGTAAAATCCCGCGAAAGAATCATTTATTTCTCAGTTTAATCTTAGAATTGTAAAATCCCATGAATTTGGACTTCATTCTCATAATCACTAATTACTAAAACGATCCTTGCTTATCATTTCACATCACTTTTGTAATGTCGACTCAACAAGACATTTATGATGCTGGTTCCGAAACCCGTCCTCCTATGCTTAACAAAGAGAATTATGTTCCATGGTCGTCTCGTCTTCTTCATTATGCTTATCTATAATTCCATTATGAATGCTCCATATGTCAGACGAATGATTCCTAAACCAGGTGATCCAAACCGTAAAATTCCTATTAATGAAACCTTTCATGAGCAGACTGATGAGGAACTCACTGAAAATGAGCTTAAATAGGTAGAAGCCAATGATCAAGCCTTTCAGACTATACTTCTGGGTCCTCCTGAAGACATCTATGCTGCTGTTGATAGTTGTGAAACTGCTCAGGAAATCTGGTTACGTGTTTAACAAATGATGAAAGGTTCTGATATTGGAATTCAAGAGAAAAAGGCTAAGTTGTTTAATGAATGGGAATGGTTTACTTCTACTAAAGGGGAATCAATTGAGTCTTACTATCATCGCTTCTCCAAGTTAATGAATGACTTCAAAAGAAACAAACATTTTCCAAAAAATATTGTCAGCAATCTCAAGTTCCTAAACAACTTACAACCAGAATGGAGTCGACATGTTACCATTGTTCACCAAACAAAGGACTTGCATACAAAAAATTACACTCAGTTGTATGATTTCTTAAAATACAATCAAAAAGAGGTAGATGAACTAAAAGCAGAACGACTTGCAAGAACACATGATCCTTTGGCACTAATGGCAAATTCTAACAATCCTTACAACTATCCAGTGTTTCAACAAGATCAACCATTACCGGTTACTTACATGCAACAACCACAACCCAACAACAACTATAACCCACAACCATCATTCAACTAGAAATACATGCAACAACCAATGCCAAATCCCAAAGACATTACATATCCCACAACTGCAATGAACATGGAATTTGTTCTAATGGCTAAGGCATTCAAACTAAACTACTCAACACCAACCAACAACAACCAGAGAATTTCATTAAACCCTTGTAATAGGCAGATTGCACAATCGGGTATGAATTTGGGTCAAGACATACAGATGTAGATGGTTAGAGGCAATGGTGAGAATCAGTTTAGACAGTATGCTGGGCAGAATGTTGAGAATCCGATTGTTCAGAATGCAGTTCAGAATCTGGGTGTTCAGAATGTTGGAAATCAGAATGGGCTTATTGTTGTTCCGGGAATTGTTAATCCGAATGCGAATCAGAATGGGAATGGTAATGTTGTAACAGCACGAGCTGAGGGTAATGCAATTAGGAATAATGTTAATCTGATAAGGTGTTACAACTACAGAGGATTGGATCATCTTGCTAGGAACTGCACAGTCAGACCAAGGAGAAGGGATGCTGCTTATCTTCAACTACCCTTAAAGGGGCTATCCGCATGCAGACCTCGAAGGGGCTATCAGCATGCAGAAATGGTTGATGCTCGTAGCTTGCCACATGTTCACATATACCCTCAAAGATTCTGCCGGCATATGGTGGAATAGTCAGAAAACAGGTAGCATCCTCAACAACGAGGATCTAAAAGCCAAATTCCGGTCACACTTCAGTCAGTAAAAGAAATTCATAAAGACACACTTGGCGGTTCACAACATTAAACAAAGAGAAGACGAAAGCACTTGAGACTTCATAACCAGATATACAGATGTTACCTTGCAGATCCTGGGTTTACATGAAGAGCAATGAATCTTAGGTTTTGTTCACGGCTTGAGAACAATAAGTTTGGTCGAGCATCTCTCCACGGACCTTCCATCCACTTACAAAGGTCTAATGGAGAAGACTTATACATGGGTTGAAGCAAGAGAGGTAGCTACTAATTGTGCCTCAAACGATTGAAGAGACAGTTTCGAAAGGTCAAAGAAAAGTACCTGGGATAATAACAGAGGACAAAAAAACAAAGATAGATTCTCCCCCTACCGGGGACCCAATCATGGTTTGCTCCCCAGTCTGTCGAAAAGTCCAAAGGAAATTCTTGCTACAGAAAAGGCTGCAAGAAGCTTTGAGCCACCCCCAAAGATGTTCGAAAGCAAGCGATCGCAAGATCTCTCCAAGTATTGTCACTTCCATGAAGATTACAGACATGATACTAATGATTGTAGATACCTCAAAACTCAGATTCAAGAGGCTGTAAACTCGGGTCAACTTTCGCACCTCGTAAAAGGAATAAAAAAAGTAAAGAACAAAGTCATCCGACACCCCGCGAGGAGAAAGCAGAAAGGATAAAGGAAAAGCACCCGTTGAAACACCTATACTTATGGTAAGTCAAGAAACCCATATCGCAAAAAGTCTCGTACAAGAAATACAGACTACGGAGGAAAGGAAATTATATTTCCTCCGGTAGCAAGGGTGAATAACGTGCCAGTCATTATAGAAGCCAAGATATTTGGAAGAAAGGTTAGATGAGTATACATGGATGGCGGAAGCTCATGTGAGATTATCTATGAAAGTTTCTTTTAGAAACTGAATCCTACCATCAAAGCCACTAAAGTGGACCAGAAGACCCCTCTAGTAGGATTCTTAGGAGAACATTCATGGTCCGTTGGTGAAGTTCTGTTGGAGATTACAATAGGAGACGCCCCCCTCTCAAGGACATAAACTTTTAACTTCATTATTGTAAGGTCCGACTCCCCATACAATATGCTGTTAGGAAGAACAGCGATGCAAAGGATGGGAATCGTTGTCTCAAAGATTCATGGAGCCATCAAGTTTCATACCGAAAAAGGAATCAGAACTGTACTTTCGACAGACGAAGCCAATGAAGGAACGAAAAGGGCCAGAAAGATACCTGCCATAAGTAAGGAAAGGGTCCTCAGTTGCGTCAACGCTGAGGAAAAAATTATAGTAAACGACAAGTATTCCAACCAAACGGTGACCATCGAAAAGCAGCTACCTGACCATTTCAATGCAAAACCTCCTAAAGTCAAAAGCAGACGTCTTCGCATGGACACACGCTGATATGACAGGGATTCCGAGAACCGTAATGGTTGAAGGAAAACCTTTCAACATGGAGCATAAGCGGAATGAATACAACCATATTAAGCCAATAAAGCAGAACAAGAGAGGTTTAGGTCCAGATCGCAACATGGCAGCCTGTAAAGAAATAGAAGAACTTACGAAAGTAGGGATACTATGGAAGGCCAAGCGCCAAACATGGGTAGACAACCTTGTTATGGTAAAAAAGAGTGATGGAGGATGGAGAATGTGTGTGGACTTCACAGACATAAACAAGGCCTTTCCCAAAGACTGTTACCCACTACCAAAGATCGATTAGAAAATAGAATCCCTCTCAGGGTTCCGTTTGAAGTGTTTCCTAGACGCCTATAAGCGTTACCATCAAATCCAAATGGAAAAAGAAGACGAAGACAAAACAGCCTTCTACACAGGAGAAGGAGTCTTCTGCTACAAAAATATGTCGTTTGGTCTCAAAAATGCAGGGGCGACATACCAAAGGTTAGTGGACAAGGTCTTCAGTCACCAAATTGGAAGAAACCTTGAGGCTTACGTAGACGACATGGTCATCAAAAGTAGTTCCAAAAAAGAAATGTTGAAAGATATACAAGAGACCTTCGAAAGGTTTTGATCGATCAACATGAAGCTAAACCCAAAGAAATTCTCATTCTGTGTTGAAGAAGGCCCCTTCCTGGGACACCTCATTACTAAGCATGGCATAAAAGCCAATCCTTCGAAGGTTAAAGCGATCACTGACCTCGACCAACCAATAACACTAAAAGACATACGAAGTCTCAACGAGAAGCTAGCATCCCTCAGCCGGTTTTTATCGAAAGGTGCATAACGATCCCTAGCTTTCTTCAAAGTACTCAAAGGGTGAAAAGATAAAAAGAGCATGCAGTGTTCAACTGAGGCCGACAAAGCACTGGAGAAAATGAAGAAACTCGTTCAAGCCTTACCAACACTCACTGCACCAAGGGTGGGGGAAACTTTAACAATGCACCTCGCTACCTCAAAAGAAAGTATAAGTGTTATGCTTGCCGCAAAAAGAAATGAAGGATGGGCCCATATTTATTTCGTAAGCAAGGTCCTATAAGGAGCCAAACTCAACTATCCAGCCTTGGAGAAGCTTGTACTGGCCTTGGTTCACGCAGCAAGAAGACTCCGAAGATACTTTCAGGCTCACATAATAACAGTTCTCACAAACACATCGATTAAGCAAATACTCACCGGGCCTGAAAAAATAGGAAGAGTAACCAAATGGGCAATCGAATTAAGGGAACATGATATCGTGTTCCTGAGAAGGGAGGAAAAAGAAATGCCAACCGATTTCTTGGTCGAGATACCCTCCGAAGATAATGAAAAGAACAAAAAACCAAAGGAGGTGCCAGATTCAAGTAGTAAGTGGAGACTTTGTACTGACGGAGCCTCCAACTCAGATGGATCAGGAGCAGGTTAATGTTGATAGATCCCGAAGTTAAAGAGTATACTTACGCTCTACGCTTCGAGTTTAAAACTATGAACAATGAAGCAGAATACGAAGTATTACGAGCAGGTCTACGGATAGCCTAGGAAAATGAAATTGCAAAAGTGGCAATATTCCTGGACTCCCAACTTCTGGTAAACCAGATAAAAGGCACATTCGCGGCAAAACATGCGTCAATTAAAGACTATTTACAAAAGGTTAAAAATACGCTAAGGGGCATCGAAGATTACACAGTTGAGCATGTATGTAGGAGCCAGAACAAGAAAGCAGAGCGCTAAGCAAGCTGGCATCAATGACCTTCGAACATCTCACAAAGGAAGTACTAGTCAAAGTTTTGACCAAAAGGTCAATTAAGGAAAAAGAAGTTTTGAAGGTAGATATGCAAGAGAGGAAAAGCTGGATGGACCCTATCCATGAATACATGCTAAGTGGATTATTGCCAGAAGACGCAAGAGAATCCAGGAAGATCAGAATCCAGGCGCCACAATACAAGCTAATATGAGGAAACCTGTACAAAAGATCCTTGTTCACGCCATGGCTCCGTTGTGTGGCCCCACCATAAACTACCGAAATCATAAAAGAAATACATAAAGGGTCGTGCGGATTTAATGCGGAACCACGGTCACTAGTTGTCAGAATAACAGTTTCTATTAGCCATCGATGCACAAGGAAGTTGCAAGAGCAGTTCAAGACTACAAGAAACGCAAGGAAGAGTCTCGAAATATGGAAGCTAGGCTACATGCAGAGAGCATATAGCGGTAGGGTCGCACGTGAGCTTTTATCCATTGGGGAATTTACATAGCATCTCAGGACCCTGATTCAATGGCCTCGGAGGTTCACAGTTTCTAGCAATCACAGTCGAACACTCTACAAAGTGGGTAGAATCCAAACCCCTAACCACCATCAACAGAAGGAAAGTAGAAAAGTTCGTATAGGAATATGTGGTATGTAGATTTGGAGTACCCCGAATAATCAGCTCAAAAGAAGAGAAACATTTCAAAAAAGGGATGTTTGCAGACCTTTGTAAAGGATTGAAAATTACACAATCATTAATCCTTTTCTCCTGTCATAGAACACATGGAAATAATGCACCACATATAGAGGCAGCTAACTCAAAGCCAACAGGGATGGTTAGATAATCTAGCTAAAACATTATGGATACACAGAACCTTCCCAAGGAATAGCCAGAAAGAAACACCATTTAGCCTAACCTATGGTTCAGAAGCCGTAATCCCCATAATCGAAACTACAGATGATAGGGGAAGAGTACAAAAAGCAACCAAGGGAAAGGAAAGCAAGGAAGTGGCTTCGATAGAACATGCATATTATCGAAACAAGTTGCGAAAATACCACAATGCAAGGAGCAGTCACCCTACGTACATCGTGGGAGATTTCGTTTTACTTAAACATAACATGAATGAATGGCAAGGACCATATATAATAAACGAAGTCCACAAAGAGGAACTCTACACAATTGTGGACGCAACTGATCAATCGTTGGTTCAAACAGCGAAAGGAACAAGCCTCCGTAAGTTTTACATGTGAAACTTACATCCTTTTTCGCAAAGTTTCTCTTCCCTATTTCTATTTCAAGTCATTTGTTTCGATTATTGAAAATGGTGTAGCAAACTAAGTGTTCATACTTGTGATGATGTAAATATTTCTACACTACCAAGGAAGAAGATTGATTTCGAAGTACTTGTGTCATAAGGCCACACTTGAGCCTAATATTAAGTTCAACGTTCGAAATGATGTCGTAGGGCCACACATGAGCCCTACAAAACTAAGACATCCATAAATTCACATTAACTTTCCTTATTGCTTCTTTTAGCCTTGAGGACACAAAAAAAGGAGTCAGACCCAAGTCCTCCTAAAACCTCAAACATGAGGAATACAAATCAGGTTCCTAAGGGAAACCTTCTTTAAAAAGTGGAACAATACATTTGTCCACAACTTAAGGCCACACATGGGCCTTTGATGATAAAATGTATAAAGGAGTCAGACCTAAGTCCTCCTGAAACTTCAAGCATGAGCTTCCTAAGGGACGCTTACCTTTAAAAAGTGGCACAATACATTTGTCTACAACTTAAGGCCACACATGAGCCTTCGATGATAAAACGTATAAAGGAGTCAGACCTAAGTCCTCCTGAAACTTCAAGCATGAGCCTCCTAAGGGACGCTTACCTTCAAAAAGAGCACAAAACATTTGAGCCTTTTGCCTTACAAAGCAAAATGATTCAGCAATAAACAATATGAGGATCAGACCTAGGCCTCTAAAGGAATAACAACACGACATACTACAAAAGGTGGGATTGCATCCCTATATTCAACCCTCAGAAAGGGGTAACCATTCAAAA
Organism: Tanacetum coccineum; assembly: GCA_026074375.1. Lineage (NCBI taxonomy): Eukaryota > Viridiplantae > Streptophyta > Magnoliopsida > Asterales > Asteraceae > Tanacetum > Tanacetum coccineum. Next base: position 9,086 of record BQNB010130745.1, read on the forward strand.
CCAACCAAAAGGGTTGACACACATTGTTCAAACAATGGCCAACATGAACCATCAAAAAGATAAATTATCTTAAAGGCCGAAGCCTAGATCAAATTAAGGAGATTCAAAGGGTACACACCACCCTTGGGGTTAAATTAACACCAACATGGTGACCTTCATTCAAGCAGAGGGCTTCACAAGATCAGCAGGAGGAGACATCGGATTTGAAGATGGAGCAGAGGAAGGAGTAGCCTTCTGGGAAGAAGGCACATGCATTTGGGTCCTTGAAGGAGCAGGCTTCTGTAACATGGGAGGCTTCTTCGACAACAGAGTTTCAATTGAAGCTGTAGCATCTGCTACGAACTCGTCCAACCAAGGGAACGTAGCAGTGGCAAAATCAATTTTAGCCTGAGTATGATCCTTCTGGTACGAAGAACTATATCCTTTGGCCTTTGATAAGTAAAAAGGCTCCTTCATAGCTACAACCTGCTCATACGCTCTGCAACGTCCATAAGTAATGGCGGAGGACACCAACTTACCAACAAGCCTGCCTAGCTCATCACTATGCACCAACTCCATGGCAGCATAAGGTACGACCTTTGAAACTACATCCCTCCTATCTTGCTTGAGCTCCTCAACCTCTTTACGAAGAGACGCTTTAACAGCCTCTAACCTAGCCTTATCCGCCTCCAAGGAATTAACCTTTGATTCAAGTGTTGAAAGGGTCACTTGGTAGTCTGCCCTTTTTTGGCTCTCTAACATCATCCTATCAAGATTACCTTTTTGCTCTTTAACATCGGCAGTTAGGGAAGAAATCTTCTCCCGAAGAGCTAATACATCAGAATTTTGATCAAACTCGGCCATAGCAGCTTCACATTTAACTCGAAGCCCTTCACATTCCTCCTTACGAGACCTTTCCCTAACCTTGATAACATCAGCTTCACCACTCATCCTCTCAATAAACTGCAAAAACTCACGGGCTCTCCTGTTAACTGCATTATCCACCACAGCCTGTCGTGTATAACAGCGGTCATGAAGATCAAGTAGTTCCAAATCCATTTGATTATCCAAATGGCCTTTCCAAGCTGGTGGAGTAATAGCATAAATCTTCAAGTGACAGACATTAGCATCTTTAAGCTCAAAACAACTCGGGAGGCCTAAAGGACATATAAAGATGACAAAGGATGAATAAGCAAATCAATACCTTCAGAAAAGAACTAAACGAACCAGAAATTTACCCTCATCATCATCAGATATGGAAAGAAAAAGGGCATCATCCTTAGAAGCAGAGGTTTTGGCATGCACAACACGAGAACTTAATGACCCGAAGGCTAGTTTCCTCTTCACACGAGGCCTTGAAGAACCTCCCCCTGTCTTACACTTCCTCTCTTTGATGCGAACAACTACACTCCTAGGGTGCACAACAAACATACCGGCCTTCGGACTCTCCCCTGAGTCTGCGGTAACCTCTACGGGTTGAACTTCAGGCTCCTCAACATCTTTAAGAGGCTTTGTATTCACTGAAGCAGGAGGGGAACCAATACCAAATCCTAGGGATGGCTCCTTCGGTAAAAAAGCAAAGTCATCATCATTTTCAGTATAGATAATGATCCTGAAATCCATCTCTGCAAACAAAGAAATAAATCATATATCAGCAAAAAAGAAGACTAAAGGAATAATCGAGAAAGATAAATACCCTTGCCGCCCACAATGATAGCAGGCCGTTGTTGGCCAAACTCCCACGAAGGCTTAAGGCCAACTAAAAACATAATGGGATCATCAAACATACGAACACTTATAGGATATCGACCAAGACGCTGAAAATATGGATTTTCATTTATATTTGGAGGGAGCTTATCTTTGAAGGATTTTGATCAAGCTTCTTTTCACTAAGTAAAAGTTGTGGGTACTTGGAGGAGATAATGGAGTCTTTAACAAAGAAGAATCGTCATGCCAACCTCGATACGAGTAATGACC
>BQNB010130746.1:4525-7025 GCA_026074375.1 Tanacetum coccineum
TGAGAAGGGGCAACTTTGCAGTAGTATTGATTTGAGCAGTTTCTAGATCCATCTCTTCCTTGTGAGTAAAGAGATCTTCGTGTTAGTTTCTTCTAGATCAAAATTTTAGAACACAAGCTCTGATACCACTTGTTGATCCCAACTCAAGATCTATTCCTTAGCTTGTTAAGGTTAAGTTACCTTGGATAAATCCAAAACAAATATGATAGAAACTTTGTGAATACTAAAGAGTATGCAGAATCTACTCTTTAGCACTTAGAAGAAAGTTAATGAAACAGTAAACTTTAAGAACAATGATATAATCCAAAATCTCCAATATTATTATTATCAATAATACGAGTACTCTGTGTAGTATTAAGGTTTACAACCTTGAAGCTATATCTCAAAAACGTCTATGACTATTGTCCATGTGTATTATGCATCTATAACCTAGGATCTCCATTTATACACCAAGGAGTCCTTTACAAGATAACTACAAATCTTCTAAAATATTAAACTTATACATATCTTTCTAACTAAATAGAATATACTCTGAATAAGTCAATACATATCACATCACAGGTCTTTATCTCTTATCAGTCTTAATATTTATGCAACAGTTTTAAGTTAACTCTAGCAGTGTTAAGTTAGTACTGGCAGTACTAACTTTCTTCTAGCAGTACTAACTTGTTAGTACTGGTAGTTATAACTTGAGCAGTACAAACTTTTGGCTTGGCAGTATTAAGTATGAAGACCTTTATTTCCCAACACGGGTCAAATGAAATTGAATACTTTGATATCTTCCCTACCATGGAGGAATAAGAATATCACGAGTGGCTTTTGAAATACCCCAAACTATCTTGGGTAAAGGCAAAGATAAGAACCAAAAATTTAAACAACGTTAAGATCTCTTGCAAGATGGGTCACTTCCTTAAAAGACAAGCTTACATTAATTTAGAATCATCAATTAATGTTATGTCTAAGCGATATTACAATAAGATCATGAATAAAGGGCTAGAGTCGAGACAGAAACCATCCAACCCTAGTAAGAACACCAACTTTGTAGGAAGAGTCAAGGGTTTAAAAGTTTTCGTAGGAAATTTCACATACGAATGTAATTTCATGATTTTGAAGGACACCACTAGCATTATAGATCACCACCTAGGAGAAGTAGTCTTTGGAAAACCATTTGCAAGGAATACTGGTCTCGTTTATGATCAGGAAGAGGGAACGGTTACTTTTAAAAAAGATGACGAGAAAATCACATTTAAGATGCCTCATAAGATGGAAGCGTCCAACCGCATAGACTTTAAGGACATAAATACCGATTCTATACCACCCTTTGTCCTAGGGAGTAAAGATGACCGTGGGAAAACCTATTACTCGAATAGTCTGACCTTAGGACCCGAGTACACGGAAGACGAAAGTATAAGCAAGGAAATTCGATACCTAATGAAATTAGAAAAAGAGACCAAGAGATACAAAGGAGAAGTCACGTAAGGATGTGTGACTTCGAGTCTAGCTACAAGATTCGTAAAATAAAGAAAGCGCTTCTTGGGAGGCAACCCAATTTTACTTTTCCCGCACATTAAGAGTGTCATGTGTTTTATTCTTTTCATTTTATTCTATCATGTTTGAACTCTAGCTTGTAATCATGCTTTGTTTGTTTTTAATCTCGTTTTAATTTCAATCAAAGGTATTTTGCAAATAATATGTGTAGGGGAATCTATTCGGTTTTTAGAACCAAGTTCAAGCATGATAAATATTTTTTTTAGATTAATTCGCGTCAGTTTCGAGTCATATGAGTAAATTGTCAAATATCAGGTTTTATGTAGCTATTTGTACATGAATTAACTTATGCAATCAAGTGCGGGAAATTTTTCATCAATTTTTTTTTTTCATTTTTAAAGAACGTGGAGACGGCGTCACGATTTACACGCGATGCCGTCACCACGACACCTGTGATGGGGTTAGGATTTTCCTGATGGCGTCAAACGCCCAAGTCCAGAAAACATTAAGTTTTTAATTATTTTTGAAAATAAAACTTTCATAACATTTAAAATATGTACTCTTCTGTTATAAACCTGCAAAACCAACGAGTTTGACAATTCTCTCATCCTATCTTTTTTGCTTTATCGAGTCAAACCCTAAATTCATATTGTATATTTGTATATCACACATTTTATGCTTGGTATAGTTGTTTTTGTCTTTGATTATAGGTTATATTTGATGAGAAGATGCTTGGAAGTTCTTTGGAAGTTTCATTGGATGATTCTTGGAAGACAATTTAACCAGTTATCGCATGTTTCTTCTCCATTATTGAGCAAACCAGCTGAGTACTAGTTTCTTTTCCTTGTTTTCTTATCCCTTTAATTCGTTTTTACATGTACCTTTATAGAACATTGAGGACAATGTTCAACTTAAGTGTAGGGGGAAAATAAGCCTTAGAAACTATTCTTTCATTTGCCATTTGCTTTGTCCTTAAAATGATGGGTAATATATCGAAACATAACATAAGAGG
>BQNB010130746.1:12025-18890 GCA_026074375.1 Tanacetum coccineum
CAAACACCCCTATTTGGGGTTGTTAATACACACAAACAAACACACCCTTTATGGCCAGATTCGCTCAACATACACCCTATTCGGGTCTGTTTCACAGCGAAACAAACACCCCTATATGTGGGCGTGTTTTTCAGCCGGGTATACCAACGAAAACATAAGCTGAAACTATCAATAAGCACAACAAACACAACCATCTAAACTTGAAGGATATGGGGGCGAAGTGATGGTGGCGTCGGCGGTGTGGTGGTGGAGATGATGATGGTGCGGCTGGTGGTTTGCTAGGTGGTGAGGGCGATGGTGGTATCGGGGTGAAGGTGGTCACGATGGTGACGAGATGGTGGCGTGGTGATGGTGACGACGATGAGGAGATGAAGGAGTGTGGTAGCAGCGGCTGCTGCTGCAGTCGGTGGTGGGGTGGAGATGCTGTGTCGGATCGGGTGGGGAGGTGACGAGAGGGGGATGGTGATGGATGGCGATGATGAGGCGGTTGTGGGGCGACTGGGGACGTGGCGCAGCAGCAAGGTGGTGGCGTGGAGTAGTGTATCGGGTGGCGGAGATGGCGACTAGAGGTGAATATGGTTGTGGTCGAAAAAGTTTTTCGATGGCCGGAATACGCCATAGCGGCGCCGAAAATTATGAGGGAGGAGAGGAGTGTGTGTGGGAGGCTAGTTATAAATGAGTTAACCCTAACTCATTAACTATATATAATATAAACTCTAAAATTAAAGTGTCAAGAGTATAATAGATTAGGGTAGGTTTTATAAATATCGTCACAGGGACCAAATGTGAAATTTTGGGAAACTTTTATAAAATATTGGTTCGGGTCTCGTTTGAGCCAGTTAACGAATTATTCAAAATACGAAAGTTGCGTCATTGTTTTCCAAATTATTTTTCTTATAAAAATGAGTATTCAGTCGACTAGTATTATTATAAATTATAAATATTATTATAAAATATATTTAAAATCATTATTATTTATTTGGTATTCCAGTGAGATGTCGCGAGGTAAGCTTTGTCTTTTCTGTAAAATGAAGCATTATTTGAACGTATCGCGTTTTTAAATAAACGCTTTTGGATAAAATATTAAATAATTTGTTAAATACTTTTATTTAATAAAAAGTGATAATTAAATATAAATTTAATTACTTTTGGGTCGGTACGAGTTGTGTTCAAAATTTTGTGAGGCTATTTTAGTCATTTTCTGCTTGGTTTCAAGTCTCGGGTAAACTGAAAAGTTGTTCGGAATGTCGTTTTACATCAAATTGCTTTAGAGTCCGGGTCGTGAAAAGGTGATTCAGCGGTCGTTTTTGATAAGTCGCCTTAAAATAATATATATCTTCTCGTTTTTAAGTCAAATAAGTTTGAAAAAAATAAATTTGCAAATGAGCGATAATAATGGTAATTATGATTTATTATTTAAATACGTTTCAAAAATTTACCGGCTGCGCGTAATCGTTTTTATGTGACCGCAAAAGGTCAAAAGTCAAAAGGTCGAGTCGGAACCAAAAAGTCAAAGGGTAAGGTAGTAATTTAAAATTCTGAAAATTTCGGGTTGTGACATTACCTACCCCTTAAAAGGAATCCCGTCCCGGGATTCGATTTTTGTTAACCGATTGTGTGACCAAGAAAAGATTTAAGATTTAATAAACCAGTTTTGAACATGACGTTGATAACTTTATTTAGCAAAATTTGATGTTTCGACACTTCTCATATACATAAAATTTAACTAGGTTTGACCCAGATATATAATCCATCTAAATGAGTATTTTAGAAAAATTTCATTACAAGTTTTGTGGTTTATATAAACGCGTTATAAAGGAAGTCTGTTGATAGTGAAGACATCAAAGGAGAATGTGTGGGCGTGTGTATGTCTGTATAAGAGTTTAAATGTTTAAGGGCAGAGTCAAGTTTCTGATATCTGTAGAGTTTGACGATTAATATCAGACGGGGCTAATGAATGTAAGTATTCATCTTAGTTAGGAGGCCTTAACGGAGGAGAATCATGGTCAATTCACCGTAAGCAGTAAGCGATGGAAATAAAGTTAACGAACGGCTCTAACAGCGACCTAATAAATAGACGCGTTGTAGAACGGGAAATAATAATAACAACGAAACGTTTCACACAACGTTTAATAATGAAATAGACAACCATATATGTTTGTGCTTTAGTTTAGTCAACAAAAATGTGTTCTTACGACTTATTAAGTTTACAAAGATGTTACGACGTTCTTACAAAAAGTTACTATTTCCGGAAAGTTACTATTTATAGAAAGTTTCTATTTTAGGAAAGTTTAAAATATCTGGACGTTAATAGCATCTCCTAATTTAATCATTCCTATATTTTCAAAAACGAACTAGTGAAACCCTAGCGTCTAACCAAAATCCTTAGCTCGCTAAATTATATATATAAAAACTTGCTATATTTAAAAACAACCAACAGCAACGACTTGTTATTTTTAGAAAATTCCTAAACCTTCGTTTTTGATATTTAAGAAGCTTCACGAATATTTTCAAAGACTTTTGCCACTTAATAGTTAATAACGCGACCACAACTATGTTTATAAGACGACACTAAAATAGTTCATAGGATACCATCTAGTTAGTTAATAACAATAAGACAGTTTACATAAAAATAGGGAAATGGGTTGTAAGACGGTAAAGGAGTAGTTTACTTATATTTACTAGAGAGTTGAGGTATAACTGACAAAAATCGTCATGACACAAATTGAACAAATGATTTAGGAAAAATCCACACAATACATAAAATTCACAGGTAAGTACTAGTGCAAAGCTCTTAGAGATTATAGTCTAAGTCTACTTAGGTTTCACTAGATAAGGAAAAATATCTCCTTAAACGTCAGCGTTATCTTTGACGGCGTTAGAGCTCCAACGAGTTTTAACCACCTAAATACGGTTCGCACGATTCAGATTTCTAATTTGCCACTGCGGCCTCTAAGTTGAATATCGAATCGGGTGTCCTACAATTCCTACTCACACGGCCAACACTCTTGTAGTTATTGCACTTCACAGTGCAGTGTGGTGCAACTTACATTTGTTGTAGAAGGGAAATTTTGCTACATATCCGTCCTTGTAATTTGGTTTAGCAATGTAAGCTCTCACGGCCTTTTGTCATTTATTTTGTTGTTGACATTGCTTACTACCTTGGTTTCCTAATGTACGACCTAATCCATTTAGTCGCGAGCCATGTGGATTCTTTCCTCATAAACAATATTAGCTTCGATAGCATTAGCAATTCGTTGGGTTACAATATACTCGATCCTTGTGGAACTCATTCCTTTTCTTGTCGTCGGTATTTATTTCAAAATCGAACGGGGTAAAGGTATTTAAATAAGTCGAATAAATGAATAAGTATAGACTAGTTTATACAATTTATTTATTTAAATGAAGAGGTGTCCCAAACCTTTCAAATAAAGAGATTATAAATTAGCCTACTTAATAATTTCTGAAGCAATACGCGTATTTACAAAATCTTCAAGGTGGTGGATGAAAATACGATGCAGGCACTCTAATGAGTATGAGACGAGTGTCTAAAACTCATCTTCGGAGACGAGAAGAAAACAATCAAGGGGGATCGACATAGAGTTCAAAATAGCTGATGAGTATACAGTTAAAGATAAAGATCTTTATGAACGAGTTTACATAGCAATTACCATATTAAACCTCCAGTTACAAGTCCCGCCCATACAAGACTTATGAAACTTAGATTCACACATAATTCGATGTAAACATAACCGGTTTCGCCTAATACGATATTGTATAGGGTTATGAATAATAAGTTCGAGACCATTGCATCGCTCACAATGTCTTAGACAAATTTTAGAGACCATTGTGTCATCCACAATCTCTTAGAAAGGCTTAATATTTATATAGACAACCTCCATCTAAGCAAATAGAGGAATATACGTAAGGCGAACGTAAACCGCGGAGAAAAGATAACCACAAGGAAAAGATAATCGTAGAGAAAAGATAACCGCAGAGAAAAGATAATCGCAGAGAAAAGATAAGCGTAATCTCATAGCAAAAACACGTATAAGGCACATATAAAAGCACGTAAGGATCACATACTGGTTATAGACTAGACCTAGATATTCTACCTAGATATTCTACCTGGTTCTCTATAACCTTGGCTCTAATACCAATCTGTCACACCCTCAGACGGGGCCTGGACGGAATACGTGTCCGAGGGCGTGACATCATTATATTTCGAACACAACACACGAGAGAACGACCACTAATGGACGTTTTGAAAACCATAACTCGTTGCATTATTTAAAAATAGATAAGTTTTATAATATTCAAAAGAAAGTAAACATTTGCGGAAGCATAAGAAAAATGTAGCGGAAGAATAATTTAGTTTTAAAAGATAGCGGAATGGAAATTTATGTTTTCAAAAGACAACGAGTATGATAATTTGATAAGTCTTGAAATAGGGTATCATATTGCACGTAGACTCCACATAGCACATCAGAGAAGTCCAAAGCTAAGTACCTGAGAAAAACATGCTAAAAACGGTCAACATAAAGTTGGTGAATTCATAGGTTTAAGTAAAACATTTAGAGGATCAAAATCGTTTAGTGAATACTGCCTTACTCGCAGTATCATGAAAATTATTTAGTAATCAGAAACGTTCAACCAAAGTAGTGTGGACCATAAGATTTCAAAGCGTATGCGACAGTTATAGGAGGTATAACTTCACATAAAATGGGGTGGGTATTTACGTTGCGCTAAGCTCATGACACTGAAGCCTTAAGTATACGTTGTTATAAGTTGGTGCCCCGGTAGATGCATTGCCTAACACCTAGTTCCTCAAATGAAATGCGTCCGTTGACATGGTAGTGCGTTGTTATCTACCCGGACGGGGGAGTTCAACCCCAATATATCTTTTCACAACATTCGCGCTCCCTCAACTGGTCCTCCGGTCAAGAAATTAACGGTTCATGATAGGGGGACTTCATGGCAATAGGGTAACTTAGGCAGACCACGTAAATAGGGAAATTCTAACGTAAAGTACTTGTGTCCAAAGTAAAAGTAACCAACGTATTCGTAAAAGTTTTGCGTACTTATATTCATAAGTTGAAAGAACCAACGCATCCATAAAAGCTTTGGGTATTTGTATCCATAAGTAAAAGAGTGTGATATCAATCATGTAACCAGTTTGTAATCAACGTATACAAGTTTAAAATTTAGTAATGTAAATAAGTTTTTAAACGAGCATGTTTCTCACCCCAAAAGTTATAAGGAAAATATAAAACAAGTAAAATGTGGGGCTATGAACTCACCTTGATGTTGTAGAGCGATTGGCAGAAATGCACATAATAAGCACAACACAAACGAAAAACGAAACGGCTCGACCAAGAAGATGCAACTTAACTTATCGGCTAAGTCCCACTAGCTTAGGGTGATGACTTTGGGTTTTTCGATGGATGAGTACGTCAACGCGACACGTTGATAAAGGATTTGGGTTTCCAAGTTGTAGTGGTTTGGTAGTTGGTTAAATAAAATAAGTCGAAACGCAAACGCAAAGTGTGTAATATATTCCGTATATATTACATATGAAAAAGAAACAATTATATAATTCATATGGTGAATTATATGATAAAGACAACAACCAAAAGAATAAGTCGCAATATATAATACTTTACAAGTATTATATAAGAAACGTGAGAAAATAATGGTAACAATATAATTCGACACGTTTTCAGAAATCACTTAACTAAATTAATAAAGAGTTCTTGCATAAAAGTAAAAAAAACACGTTTTAAAGTTATGAATTAGATAAATGACGTTTTTAAAGTTTTTACAAAAGTTATTATTTTGTCTTCAAGTCGTGAATTTATAAAATAATATTTTATAAATTAGTATTTCGTTTCCTCGACGGGTTGTAACCAAAATAGTTGTCTCATTTGTAAAAGTATATTTTTTGTTTATTCGTCGGTTTATTGTATAATTACAATTTAATAATCTTAAAACTATATAACTTTGTCATTTTTATCGGGTTTCTAAAATAATAGAAATTTTAATGAAAATGCTAAGTATATAAATTTTTATAAATTTCGGTATGACCTAGTCGTTTATACGACGTTTCTTATTTTTACAAAACTCATCGTTTTCCCTTAATTAATATATGTTGAAATTTTATCCGCGTTTTTTTTAATTTAAAACTAACGCGATCGAATAAGAACAAATTAAGTAAACTAAACATATCGTCGCGTATTTACAACATAAACGAATTAAACTCACCCTTTAATACTTCATTGGACCGTGGATAAAAATATTAACCAATATCAACACAACTTAGTTGGTTGTTTGGCGGAAACACACAAAACCAAACGCACCCTTATGGGTCGTTAAACACATAACCAAACGCACCCTAATAGGCTGTAAAACAGCCAACCAAACACCCCTATTGGGCTGTTAACCATAAAACCAAATGCCCATATAAGCATAAAAGTATAAGCAAACCAAACACCCTGGTTTGGCAGTTTAACCCATAACCAAACACCCCGTTTGGGGCTGTTAAACACAGAACCAAACGCCCCTTTTCGGGTGTGTACACGCAAAACAAACACCCCTTTTTTCGCCTTAATACCAAAAAATAAACACATTCTTATAAAAAATATACCTAGTTAATTATAAAAGTGTAACCATCAAAAAAAGAAAAGTGGGGTGAAGGTAGTGGTGGATGACGATGAAGATGGCGGCTGGTGATGATGTCGACAGCCGTGGTTATGATGGTGTTGGTGTGGCTGCGGTGGTGAGGAGATGTGGAGGTGGTGATGGCAGCGACTATTGGAGTGGTGGTGGCGGTTGGTGATAAAGGTGGCGTGGTGATGAGGGTTGGGTG